>SNQJ01S0299543.1:9041-19446 GCA_010110895.2 Picea sitchensis
TCAATCACATGTGATATACCTTTGTATTAATCCTTCTATCTCCCTCCATGGCTCGCTGAGAGCGGTGGGGTTGAGTCCCTTCCCTTTTTTATCGAGTTATTCTCCAGGTTCTACGAAGGATTCCACAACATCCTTGAGTGTTGTCTACTTCCCGATCCACTATATGCCTTCATTGGGGAAGCCTGTAACCTCCGTTATAATTTCCTCAGTGATCAAAATTTGTATGTCTCGGATCATGGAGACTCCTCTATGTAGGTACTAGAAAAATGCTAGCTTTATATTTGTGTCATATCCCTACAATATGTTGAAATATTCTGTCCACCCCAGAGATGTAAAATTTCCCTTTCTGGTCGGTTACCTGCACCAATGTGGGTTCTTGGCCTACATTTTGGTCACCCATGTCTTCTGTAAACAGATGAGGACATATATTGTTCCCTGCTGCAACTTAGTTCGACCATCTTTTGAGAAAATATTACCAGAAATGGTAAATATCATAGAACAATAAATGTATATAAAATGTGAGTCTTCCCATTTATTGCAATCATTATTATCTATCGATAGATGTGCAGAATATCCTACCACCTCATAAATGAAGAGGTCGACTTTGACCATCGATATGTGCGAGTGTAATGATGGCAAGTAGTTCAAGTGAGGGGTAATTACTACGCCATTGGGAAAACAATAATTAATAACCTTCAAAAGAACTTTAATGGTAATCATGAAAAATAATCACTCTTTTGTGGGAAATTCAAATTTACATACCTATGTTCAAAAAACGTTTAAGGAAAAAGATTCCAAGTAATTTAAAATTTGTTCACATGTTTAAAAATATTCCATATGTCATAACTTTGTTACTTTCCCTTGTTATTGAATATAACCAGAATGATAGCCTCTTTGTTAAAATGGAAGTCTAGGAACACACAGACATAGCCACTGCTGCCAGCAGACGTCCATAGCCTTGATTTTAACCCATAGATGAGCCTGTATCCTTAATAAATAGTTTGAATCATCTTTTTCCAAAAAGACCACTATCATGTTTTGGTAGCCAGATAATGATAATGCCACTCACTAGATCGTAATCTAAGTGAATGAGTCATCTCATGATGAGACCTCTTCTCCTTTGACAAAACAAAAATGCCAAAGGCCATTGCCCTGGTGTGGTATCCATAATGGGAATGGCACTTATTTTATTATCGTATTATCATGGCAGGTTGGCTCAGGATGAGACCCCCTATCCTTTGTGGGAGAAGTTTATTCCTTTACTTATATTCAATTTTTTTGTTTCCATCGTTTTTTATTTTTTTGGGCTCTATTAAGGGAGGCTCATCTACTCCTTAAGAGTGAGGGATGGCATAAGAAGTGTAAGAATGCCAACTAAAAATGTGCTTTAGACTCCTTATTATGATATGAAGGAAAAATATCATTCAAGTATATGTATGTATATAGGGGAAAGAAACAAATTATGGTGGTTAAGGATTATGAAAAATATTTAAGATAATTCAGAGAAATTGATCCAAAAAAATTCAATAAGGTATGCTAGATAATCCACAAAAAAATGACAAATCATTGCTATGATAATTACAAGTGATGCTGGTGAAAATTAATTAGTGAAGGTCATAACCAAAGGAGTGGATAATGTAATAATGACATGCTTGTTCATGAGAAAAGAATCGTGACTTTTGAGAGAGAGGAACAACAATAAGGAAAAATCGCAGAAGAAACAATAATTGTTTCTTTCGAATGAACATCGCTATCCGAAAAAGGATCGATAATCACGATAAATGGAACAATAGTTGTAACAAAGGGAATGACAATTGTTACTTTCAAATGGATGACACTACCCACAGAGGGAAAAACAATCGCACGAAGGGAGAAACAGTTGTTTCGTTCAAATGAACGGAAACTACACGCAAAGGGAACAACAATCACACGAAGGGAACAACAGTTGTTCCATTCAAATGAACGATACTATGTGCAAAGGGATCAGCAAGTGTACAAATGGAACAATAGTTGTTCCGTTCAAATGAACGACAACAATGATGTTCAAATTTTAACCATCTAATTAGGTGATTGGAAACCTCCCATGGGAATTTTTGTTTGAGCAAGTCTAGGATTGATTAGTCATGAACTAAATTTGTTCAATTTCATGGGTAGGTTTATTCAATAATCAAAGTATTGGTTGGTTTTTTAGTTTCATGCATTCATTATAGTCACCTGATTTTTGCTGTGGAACATGAAATATTCATCTTCTGTGAGAACATGGTTTATATTCGATGGGTTTTTAAAAGTGAGACAGGAGCAAGGAACATAAAAGAGTGCTAATTATATTCATTACAATCATCTCTTCTACTTATTATTTTCTCAAGTGACTTCCCTATAAAGAGAAAAACTAAAAAATCAATCAAATCCGTAAATAAATCTATATACAATATGTAAAGTGATGGTAAAAATCATAATTTTATGAAGTTGAAGTTGTTGGGTTACCTTCCCAACCAGCTAAAATCTGAACAGTAGGGTCCTTACTTACTTCTTGGCAAAAGGATTATTTTGAAAGTGGTTGATGGTAGAGTCATAGCCGATGTCCATTTACTAGAAAAGGAGAACCAGACGCATCGATGGTAACTAAAGTGACAGTGCCATTATCATGAACTTCATTCATTTCATATAGTCCCAGCCACCTTGCCTGAAATTTTCTAGGAAAATCCTAAAATCTGGAATCATAGAGAAGTGTGCAATCACCTTTCTGGAAGGATTTCTTCTTGATATGTTTATGATGCCAGTTAGCTCTCTACTGCTGAATAATAGTAGTGCATTGTAGGGCGAGGGGGTGTGCTTCATATAACTCATTGAGCCACTGTAAGTGCGGTGTGTGTGCTTCCATAAGATCCAGTCCAATTTCTTGGGCCATCCTTAGATTCTTGATATCAAATTCAATTGGAAAGATAGGTTATTTTCCATATACTAGATGGTAAGGAGAGTGGCCAGTAGTTTTATGCCATGTTGTACGATAGGCCCATAAGGAATTTGGAAGATCAACTACCCAATTTTGATGGTTTGTTGAGACTGTTTTTGTCAAAATTTCCTCTAGGAATTTATTAGTACTTTCTACTTGTCCGTTTTCCTGTGGGTGGTAGGGGGAAGTAACTTTGTGTTTAATATGATAATTGCGCAGGGTGGCCGTGATTTTATGGGATGTAAATTGTGACCCTCTGTTAGTTATTAATTCCCTGGGTAATCCATAGAGTACAAATAATTTGAACATAAACTTAATGAATTCTTCCTTCGTTGTGTTTGTCAAGGCTACTGCCTCTACCCATTTGGTCATATAGTGTGTTGCAACTAGTATATAGGCCTTCTGGTTTGATTTTGGGTTGAAGGGGCCAACATATTCTAGTGCCCACCTCTCGAAAGGTTCTGCGACTACTTGTTCTTGAAGGGGAATTTCATCACCTTTGCTTGGTTGACCCATCCTTTGATATCTATTGCAGGCCTGGACATACTTCTTCACATATTTGGATCTGGAGGTCAACCCGTGTGTGGAAAAGATATCCACCAATCCAGGTGAACCATGCACTGCGTTGGATGATCAGTTTGCTTTCCCTTGATGATAGGTGTGCAAGTAGTTTCCCAGCTTCCAGATAATTCATCACATCAACGTACCATGGTGTCTTAATAGTGACAATGAACATTTGTTCATCTAGAAATTGGTCTTCATCTGTCAAAGAATCATACGTTTTGGGCACGCGAGACAAGAAATATGCAATGCGATTCTCTCTTCCTGGCCGATCCTTGATGGTGATGCTGAATTCCTGCAATAGTAATAACCACCGAGTAACCCATCCATTAGTAATTGGCTTGTTAGATAAATATTTAATAGCATAATGATCAGTATACAAAATAACTGGATAGCCTGTTATATAGTGGCATAATTTATTAATAACATGTATAACGGCTAAAAATTCTTTTTCTCTTACTGTATAATTTAATTAAGAGGGAGTAAGTTTTTTGCTAATAAAATAAATAGCATAAGGTTTATTCTCTTCTTCTTGTCCAAGGACAAAGCCTATGGCGATATCTTATGCATCTGTAGAAATATGAAATGGAAATTTCCAGTTTGGTCCTCTCAGCACTGGTGTTGTTGAGACCAGCCTTTTAAGTTATGAAAACGCAACATCACACTTATGAAACCATTGAAATTACACATTACCAGTTAAAGAATGTAAAGTTGCAGCTATTCTTGAATTTTTTTATATGAATCTACGATAATATCCTGCACAACCAAGGAAACTACGTACCTCAGTTTGTGTACGAGATGTAGGTATATTAAGGATTACCTCTATTTTTGTCGGATCTACCTTGATTCCATCTATAGAAACATAGTGTCCTAGTACCACACCATTAGTCATCATCTTATGACACTTGTCATGACTTAAACATATCCTGGTAGCAATGCATCATTCCATTACCTTCTCCAGGTTGCTTAGAGCTTGATCAAAATCAATACTATAAGGGGTGAAATCATCTATATAAACTTAAAGTCCTTCATTAATCAAATCAGAAAATATGTTGAGAATGGATCTTTCAAATATGGCTAGAGCATTACATAATCCAAAGGGAAATACTCTGTATGAGAAGGTATCCCAGGGACATGTAAATGGAGGTTTATCTTGGTCGTCTGAAGCAATCTGAATCTGATTATAACCATTAAATCCATCTAGGAAGGAAACAAATTGCTTCCCTGCCCAAAATGTAGGGAAGCAATTTTTATTGAGTTCTCTATAGGGAAAGTGGTCCTTATGGGTAGCTTTATTGACTTCTCTGTAGTCTACACAGATCCACCATTTCCCATTCTTCTTGGGGACTATTACTAGTGGAGAGACCCACCGACTGTCTGAAATAAGATATATGAAATCTACATCCAACAATTTCTGTAACTCTTCTTTAACAACTTCCCTGAGATGAGGTTTCAATCTTAGTTGGGGCTATTGGATGGGTCAAGTATCTTTCTCAATATATATATGATGTTTACAAAGTTGGGGATCAATGCCCTTCATGTTGGGATACTCCCAAGAAAAATCATGTTGATATTTAGAAAGGATCTGAATCAACTTTTGTTGTTGTTGCTTATTCAAATTAGCATTAATATTCAGAAACCTCCCTGATGCAATTTCAACTGATATGCTATTATGGATAAAAGTAGTGGGAATCTGTTTCTCCATCAATTCTTCCAAAGGATATCCTTGTGCTTCATTATCTAAAACAAATTTTAGCATTTGACATGTTGGGTTGCTTATTATGGCTGGGTTGTTAATGAAGCTACTAATCACATCATCTTCTAGTTGGTTCTTGAGTCTGATAGATTCTACCAGTGTGAGAGGAGATCGTAGATTATGTTCTGGATATCTAGGTGGTGGCAACTGCTGATGTATGATAGGAAGACTCGGTTTAGTTGGAGGATACAAGATGAGGTTACTTGTATCACTTCCTATAGAAATTGTCATGTTTCCTGTGAGTCATCCTATGTATTCATATGTCGTTATGAGCCATGGTCTTCCCAATATCAATGGGTCTCCATTGAGTCCACTTCTTGGGTTGATAATGAGGAAATCAAGTGGGTATTCCCATAAGTCGACTAGAATTGCTATATTTTGTAATGTGTCGATTGGTTTAACCACTGATCTATCAACCAATTGTAAAATAATTTACGTAGGTTCGAAGGAGGTGATACCCAAAACGTTACATGTCTCGATAGTCAGAATATTAATGGTTGCCCCCAAATCCACTAGTGTATTTGGAAAAAAATAGCCCTGTATCTAAATTGTTACCATGGGATTCCCCATGTTTGTATACTTGACCGGCTCCTGCTTTCCTAGAATAAGATAGGACAAGGCACCTACCACGTGAATAGTTGATGGATTTTTATCTTTCCTGACAGGCTTCTTCCCCCATAATTCCTTAATTGTCTTTGCATAAATTGGGATGTCTTGTAGATCCCGTAGGAGTGGGATCTTCACATATAGATTCTTCAGTTCCACTACAATATTGAAGTTAGGATATACAACTAGTTTTGCTATCATTATCCTCTCTAGAAAAGGGGGAGGAGGAATTATGTCCTCATCAGGATTTTGTTGCTCGAATGTATTCCCCCCCTGCTCTGCTTCTTTCGTTATGACCACAGTCGAGGGTGTTATTGTTGGTTGTATATTATTTTCATTCTCCTTCTCTTAGTGAATGTTACTTTATTAAGGATAAATTATGCTCCTTAACCTCAACTGGAGTTCGTTGCACCCTATAGAGTTGATTCCTCCATCCAAATTCTCAATAATTTGCACAAGTTGGGCTAGTCTATTATTAGGATTTGGGTTGGGTTGAGCTGGTAATTGAGGGCGCATTTGAGGTTGAGGGTTCTAGGGTAATTAAAGTGGGGCATGGAAAGTGGACTCCTCTTGAGGAGCCATCCCAATGGGTTGATTGGTCATTCCCATGGGGCGTTTCTAGTTTTGATTCCAATTGGGGGCTTGGGAAATTGTGTTAGTCCACTATGAAGGATAGGGGTTATTATTTGAATTCTGCCAAGATGGGCTAGGGTATTGCAAGTTAGGCCAAGTGGGATTTTCATATGGTTGATTTGGCCAAGGTGCAGTAGGATATATTTGGGACTGCTAGGTGGGATTAGAAAATGGTTGGCCCTGCCATGTGTTTCCAGAATTATGTGGCTAACCATACTACCTAGAAAAGAAAGAGGAAAGATCTTGTAGCGTACCTGGGGGAAGATGCTAAGCCATCATATATATCGGTTCTATTTCCTCTTTTGTTTCTTTACAGACAACTTTTAGTCCCGGGAGTGATGGAAATTGCTCTGTCGCATGGTCTTTGGCATAGGTGACGCAAACCCGAACCACATCCAAGGGACATTCCCTCAGACCATGGTTTTCTCTGCATCGATGGAAAAATATGGCCAATGACTATTCTACTTCTTCTTGTTTCTATTTATCCTGCATAACATCCAATTGTGTAGTCAGTGTACTCAAAATATCAGTTTTGAAATGTTCTAAAAGATTACCAACTTCTGCTCGGGTGACACTCCCGCTAGTAATGTTGTTATTTCTGGTGAGGCGATCCCGCATTCCCTATCTAGTTCGTTTACTTCCACGTGAACACCTTATGCACAATTGGATAATGTTATAATAAGTTTCTTGATAAATATCGCCTTTTCCCAATAAATTCAATGTTTCTGCCCATTCATCCCTCATACCTTTTATCAGAGTGGATTTAAGTACTTCACCTAGTAGTGTACCATAAGGTGATCTTTTCAAGTTATACTAAAACCTTTCAACATATTCTTCTAGTGTCTCATTTTCTTTTGCAGTCATTTGAAAGATTTCATATTTTAGATCCCTGGTTCTACAATAATCTTGATATTTTGTGAGGAAGGCTTGTTTCATTTCATCCCAGGAATTTATAGTTCCCCCTCCTAATCCAATAAACCATCATAAATCCGCTCCTCTTAAAGTGGAAGGTAATAGCTTCAGTTTTTGGGGATCAGAGGTGTAGTCATAACCTCTACACAGGACATCAAATTTGAATAAGAATGCATCTGGGTCCTTTGATATCAATCCATGAAAGGTTGGAAGATATTGCAGTGGGATGGATTTAACGAGGGAATTAGCAACTGGATCAACTATAGGATATTCCAGAGTGGAAGTCTGGGTTCGCGGTTGATTTGGTTGTGCCATTTGGTCAAAACTATTCCAATAATCTTTGGGGATTTCATGGCCCGGGTTCTCTATTCGAGGTGGTTGATTATTTGGTCCTTTAGAAGATTTAATTGCACTGCCTTTATCTATAATTTCAGGTGTACCTTCTCCTATCAAAATCACAGGAGATCTAGGATTAGGTGGTGGTGATGGGTTTTCTTTAGCAACCCCACTGGTCTCCCCTTCTCCTTCCTTCAAATTACAAGAATTTCCTTCGTCTAAAAGACTGAGACGTAGAGTATGTGTATTTTGGAAAATTTTCTCAGTTCCTTCATTTGTGCTATGGACCTCAGCATGAGCTACAGTTGGTGAATTTTCTTCTTGAGGGGTTCGGGTGGATCCTTTTTGAGGTCCAACCGAAGCTTGAGATTCAAATTTTCGGATAATTTCATCTATGCAACTGCTCCTTCCAGGGGGCACCGAGACCTAGGATTTTGTAGTCTTTGGTGGGGGTTTTGGTTTTTCAGGTTCTTTCTTCTTAATCATACACACTCACAAAAAATTTCTAAGAACCTATATAACCTCTATGCATTAGCTGAAGGTATGTGTTGGCACAAGAATTTTACTTGTTGCCTATGTAGGTTCTTACCTTCCGTTTTCAATACCTCATTCTCTAGAGACGCAACCTATTGTATCTTTTAAATTCTCCCTGGATATGGCGCAAAAATGTTGGGCTCTAAATATGTCCTAAAAACAAGCTTAGTTTAACATTAATTTATCAACCGAGGATTCATATTTTCTTTCAAGAATATCGACAAAGTATATGCAGATAGTTGTAGAGGTTAAAATCATGTAGTTAAAGAAAATCTGAGTTTATAAATAATCAATTTCCACACAGATTCATTAAAAAATCTAAAACTAAGATCTTACTCAACATAATTGTAATTTGATCAATAACATGCTGTGAATTAAAGGCATTAACCAATTTGCTAAATTCATCTATCTAAGAAACAATAATTTAATCTATGAAAATACTTAATAAAACAATCTATCAATGATTATCTAACCTACTGGAAAAGAACAACTAAGTATTGTAAAATTGAGAAGGAACATCAAATGCAGATTTAAGAGAAAGGAACATCAACTCTAAATTTAATAAAAGGAACAATGCATGTGAAAATGAGACAAACTTTCAAGCAATAAACTACAACAATTGGAAATGGAACAACAATCGATAACCTAATGAAACATCTATCTTATGTAAAATAGCATAACCAATTTATAAAAACATCATCACACTCACACATTTATCTTAACCGTTGCAAAGAGATTTAAATCACAGAACTTGAATCAAATTGATACGATTACATATTGAGACAGTAACTGCTTTTGAATGGGCCCACGTTCTTTAGAAGATACTGCTGCTAGAAACTCAGTACACAAATAGGATAAAAACGCTCAAGGATTTCATTAATTCCATGACTGGTAAATAATTTACAATGGACTGCTTGTACAGAGTAATTCAGAGATATGAATATTTGGATAAATTTCTTGTATATGTCTCTATGGTTCATTACCCTCTCTATATTACAATGATATGGGTAAATTAAGCTATCCCGAGGATTGAGAGATCCTTAGGATTGCTTTTACTATTTATAAAGATTACAAAATAGAGATTCAAGCTTATTCAAAACTGCTTTGCTCCTGATTTCTTTGATCTCCAATAGTCTATACATCTTCATAATCTTCTTAGCTATCTTGAGTTTAACAATAATTGTCCATTCCTGTAATAAAATAAAACAATTCAAACCGAAATTCATAAATTATCTAATATCACTTAATAACATTTCTATAAGACTTCTTAATAATTTTCTTTCCTAATTACTTCTAATTAATAGAAAATTCAATCAGTAATATATCATAAACCATGGGAATAAGGAGAATATTTATACCTTTTTCACAACTTAATAGATATGATTCACCTTATCTCCAATTATATACTATGTCTCTCTTTATCACAAGACTAGCTTCCTAAATTCTCAATTCACCTAGTTGAACCTGGATCATATCTTAATATTTTTTATTTTTGTCCTTTATTCATCATGTGAATAAACTTGGCATAACACTCTTTCTTTGAGTGTCTTTTCTCATCCTCTATACAAGTTTCAAACCCTTCTACCTGCATTTTAAACCACTTTCTGTATTACATGATTTCACCTCCATGTGTACCTACTAAACATGCATTATCATCAATTGTAAATGGAATTTATTACTTAGTATCCACATTTGATATGCACAATTGTCATATGAAATTATTTTCCCAAAAATAAGAATTTCATTGGAGGTCTTCCATATTTCTCATTGAACCCAAATGTTTGATCCTTGTAGCTTCCTAAATAAACCACATGTTCATTCTGAAGATGGCCTCTACCCTTTTTCCTCATGCTTCTAGGATCTCTAACCTATAATTTATGACTCCCTAGATTTACCTTGTATGTTCCATATATATAGTCCTCATTATAAACCCTTTCAGTCCAATTTCCACCCCTAAGTTTGTAACTCTACAGGAACAAATTATGTTAGATAAAAACCATAATATACAATTTTGGGAACATATGCACACTTTTTTCCTTTAAGGTGACCACGAGTCTTCTTTCTGATTTCTTGCAAATTTTTCTTCTCAATTCAAAATCCTCGGTGCATATCCA
>SNQJ01S0299544.1:0-10405 GCA_010110895.2 Picea sitchensis
CAAGGTCCATTTACATCACATATTCACATTTATGAGTTTGCCATAGTTCTTGGCCAGTCCAGTTATATTTACAAGTTGGGGGAAACAGGGTGTTACACCCACTACCTTCACGCCCTTCCCAATGCACAATAATTATGGTTTTACTAGTGACAACTGAACACACTGGTACAAAACAATTGGAATTAACAAGAAAAAAAACTCGAGGACATCTCCCATTAACACGCATTAAACCACCATTTACAGTACTCAGAATGACCGTCGTTCCTTTCTATACTTATCCAAATTTGTCCACCTATTTAGTGATATACATCTTGCACCCAAAACATTCTGTGATCTACAATTCCACCCTGGCCTCCTCCAACTCGCAAGATTCACTTTACCCGGGTTCATAAAAAGTTTCAAACCATTTATGGCTTCCTTCCATCTCCACCACAATCATGCCCTTCCCATTGCACATTAATTATTCTGATCTCTAGATTAACTTTCATTGTTTCATTACCTACAAACAACACCCGAACCTCCACGATATACAAATTGACTGCTAGACTCCCACATCATCCCCTCTTCTGTGTTACACATTATGCATTCAAATGTTCCAAGTGATACAATTTGACCGTCGGGGCCTCACGTCTTCTGGGGAAACCTTGTCACCCTATTTTGGATCCTCAGGTTGGCGAGTTCACAAAACATCCAATTCCTAGTCATTGTTTCCTGTGCCAACCATCTTCGTACTTCTTTCTAGATATGAAAAAAAAAATGTTTAATGCTAAGACTTAATCATGAAACAACCACGAATATCGCCATTAATAAGAAAAATCCTCGAGGAGACAGTCACACCGACAATCCCTACACAACTTGTCCAGAGACATGCAGAGAAGATCTTGCCAGAAAATGGGAAATCTATTACAAATTTCAATATATTAGTGAAAACAAGTCTGGGCCACCGTTTCCCTATTCCATACTTAGACACTTTTTCGATTGCAGGTTCCCGGACTGACGGGCTCAAAATTGTGTTTCGAATCTTCTGTGACTTGCAAACATTACTCGAAGTTTCGCGATATACAATTTGTCCACTGGAATGCCCCGTCACGAGCCTGAACGTCTGCCGTTCCTTTCAATACCTAACCACAATTTGGTTGTATGTTCATGACGTGGTACATTTCCATGGTTGCACATACTGCAACCATTGTGTATCGAGTCTGACCTACCGTTTCCTTGTTCCATACTTAGACACTTTTTCAATTGTGGGTTCCCGGACTAGCGGGCTTAGGGTTGTGTTTCCAATGTTTCGTGATTAGCAAACAGTACCGGGAGTTCCGCGATATACAATTTATCCGCAGGAATGCACCATCATGCCCTCTTCTGTGTTACGCGTTTTGCAGTTAACACTTTTGAGAGATACAATTTGACCCTCGTGCCCTCACCTCTATTTTGAATCCCAACCAACCACTTTTGATAATTAGTGATTCCTTAATTGTTGCTCCCTGTCCCTGCCACCTTTGTACTTCTTTCTGGATATGCAATTGAAAATATTTAGTGCTAACACTTCTTCATGTAGAAACCTTAAACATGTCATTAATGAGCGAAAGGATCAAGGATATCTCCTGCACTTTTTCCATATACAAATTGACCGTCGGATTCCCACATCATTCCCTCTTTCGTGGTACACATTTTGCACTCAAAAGTTCAGAGACATACAATTTGACCCTTGAGAAGTAACGTCTCCTAGGGAACCATTGTCACCCTAGTTTGAAGCCCGTCCGAACGCTTTCCATACTTTTCCATTTCATGGAATCTCTTTCGCGGATCCTCAAATTAGTGGGTTCACGAAATCTCCAATTCTTAGTCACTATTTACTGTGCCCACCACATTTGCACTTCTTTCAAAGTATGCAACGACCAAGGTTTAATGCCAACATTTCATCATCCAACAACCGTACAGACCGTCATTAAAAATCAAAAAGATCGATGAGACAGTCACATTGACTATCGCCACAGAACTTGGCCAGAGACATGCATAAAAGATATTTACAGGTAATGGGATATCTATTACAAATTTCAATATATTAGTGAAAACAAGTCCGACCAACTGTTTCCCTATTCCATACTTAAGCCACTTTTTTCGATTGTGGGTTCCCGAACATGCGAGCTCACGATTTCACTTTCATTGTTCCGTGGCCTACAAACAGTACCCGAAGTTCCATGATATACAAATTGACCTCTGGACTATCCCATCATGCCCTCTTCCATGTTATGTGTTTTGCACTCAAAAAGTTTCGAGACATACAATTTGACCCTTAGGCCCTTACCTCTAACGATTGTACCTTGTAACCCTATTTTGAAGCCTGCCCGACCACTTTCGATAATTAGACACTCCTTAATTTATTTTTCCCATCCCTGCGACCTTTTTACTTCTTTCTTAATATGCAATTAGTAGCCTTTCATGCTAACAACTCATCATGCAGGAACCGTCAGCATTGTCATTAATGAGAAAAATGCTCGAGGAGATCTCCCATTAATACACATTAAACCAAGATCTATGGAGAGTTATATTATCCCTTCCAATTATTCATCTCAAACATGGGTCATCACATTGGCCCGTTCAAGAAATCTCCAATCCTTAATTGCTCTTTCTCGTACCCGCCATCTTCACACTTCTAGGTATGCAATTACTAGTCTTTAATGCTAACAACACATCATGCAACAACCGTCGAGATTGTCATTAATGAGAGAAAGGATTGAGGACATCTCCCGTTCACATACATTGGACCAAGATTCACGCAAGGTTATATTATCCCTTCCAACTCTTCATTTCAAACATCGTTTGGAGAAAACGAACGTTCTCGTAAACTTATGGTAGTAGCTCAACAACAATTATGTTGAGATATAGTGAATATCTTCGGACGTGAGGACCAAAACTTCCAGTGGTACAGGGAATACTCTTACTATTCATCATGTTCCTCCCATAACAAAGTAATTTGGACCTCTGGAATCGCTCGTGTAGGCTGCGTCCCTGAGGTTTTTGACTGTAAGGAGGTGGTCTCTTGCTGTGTTGAAAAATATTTTTCAAGCCAAAGAATTATTCCACTGTGCGACCATTCTCATGTTTATTTTTCACCTCAGGTCTTCCACAATATGTTAAGATTGTCAGAACCAACATTGGCCTTCAGAGGACAAGACTACAAGCAATTCCTAGAAAAACATGATAATGGGTTGGACCTCTTACTCAAGTTCCTCGAAGACTCGACAATAGTTCCTAAAGATATCACAAAGTTGCAGGTCAAATCCTTTAGAAATCCATTCCGAGAAATTGTTTGGCTGTTTACAAGAATAACATAACAAGAATCCACGACAAGCATTTCCCGCATAGTTCTTTATATTTTGTACTTCACAGTCAAGGAACAATTCATTTTTGATTGGGGGAAGCTAATTTCCATTGAAATCTGTTCCCAACTATCACGATTCAAAGAAGAGAATAAATTTTATATGTCATCCTACTTGATTTTCACAATAGCACATTTCTGTCCATTTCCAAAACTGTCTCTGTCCAAGAAAATAAACCATGAATTCAACCCAATAACATTCTGGTACCAGGCCTTGTGGAGGCACAAGGCCTCCCATTGTTTTTATGAGATTTTTAACCACTTTGTCTCAGTTTTCAAAGATTTATTGTTAGGAAAGGATGCTCCTTGGATGTCTGGCCAAGCAACCAAGTTTTTGGACAGGAATGGGACACTTGAACGAAAGGAAAACTATAGTGTAAAAATGATCTTTGGCTCCAAGGAAAATCCTGCTTTCCTTCCATGTCAAATCACAGACAAGATGTTTGTTACAGAAATAACAAGGCAATACAACTACTGGTTGCATTTTTTCCATGGAAAGAGAAAAAATAGTTCATTCCTCTGCCCTAGAAAGTCGGGGACTTCGTATTCAGAAACATCAACAAGATTGACGAATTCACATGCCATTTCAAGAACTTGAACCTAAAATATCCTGAAAGGATAAGAGGGTTCGACCCTAATGGTATTTTTCGAGAGCATTTACTATCAGTTGGCTTTAGCAGTTCTTTTATCAATAGATGCATGACCGAAGACAGAGACAATGATGACAACACTCCTTCTTCTGACAATGGCGACATAGAGACATTGCAAAGCACAATTGAATTGCACAGACTACAGGGAAACTGATCCGGTGAGAAGAGTGTCCAGTCCCTAACCAACACTCCCAAGAGCACGACATCACGAAACATCGCTTCAACGACCCACCCCAGTAAGAAAGAAACCCATAAATCTTCAAATGAAGGAGGAGATAAGAACCCTCCTCACGGAAAAATTGATAGTTTTCACAAGGTTCCCATGACGAAGAAGAGAAAAAACATTGTAGGGCAAGCAGAAGAGACCAAAAACAAAAGTGAGGACATGCAAATTGAAACTTTTGTGTATGCCATGTTCCCCGAAGTTGATCCGCTCGCGAATGCGATGCACCATAGTTCCACAATGGAAATAGCTGATACTGACATTTTTGACAAAGATGAATCCTTCGTATTCCAGAGTGTTGTTTTTGACAGCCAATCTAAAAATTTAATTATTGAAAAGAGAGATGTAACAAATAAGAAAGAAAAGGAAATCTCGTTCAGAGATTGACCTTAGGAAAATGCAGCCGTCCTAAATCTCCTGATTTCACCACGCAACCACAGATGCTCTTGATGATTCCATTGGAGGTATTGAAGCGGAGAATGCCAGACTGGACGACCGAATCAAGGAATTGGAGGAGGCTTTCATTCCTACCTTGGTGTTTTCCAGTCCTTTAGCAAAAACCATTCCTGCCACCTCTGCAGCCAAGTTAAAAGGATCCTCCAGCCTCCTCAAATCATGTAGAGGCTATGTAGAGAATAATATCAAGAAAATAATGCAGCTAATTACTGAAGCCTGGGAAACATCACAGAATATAACTTCCTTTCGAATGAGGGAAAATGATTTGCATGAACATTTGCAGACGAATTTAAAAAATGAAGAATGTTTCTATCCACAGACGATGATCTGTTTTTCCAACCATGTCATCAACAACTCGGATTTGAAAAGAAGACAAGAGGATATCCCCTCCCCATACCAGATCAAACAATTAAAAGTATGCTAGAAAGAGAAAGTTAAGAACCTATAGCTCATTGTCGAATCATGTGAACAAGCCATACTAGAGAAAGAAGAATTATTTAGAACACTGACCCAAATAGACTTAGCCGGAAGTACCAACGAGGTTCAAGACCCAAACTTAATCCTCAAATCCTTGTCCTTAACCAAACAAGCCTTCGATGAACAACTTGATATTTTAAAGGGGTTGTATTTAGAAAAGTTTTACGACATCCTTGAATATGGTAAAGATGACGTTGAGAACTGGCTAGTGGACTATTCGACACATAATGAAGAAATTGAACAAGCTCTGCATAATATTTCTATGGATCTAAGGAAATTAGAAAACGAGCTTTTCAACACAGAAATCCGAGATGAAATCAACATGCCCCCCATGAGAAGCTACATTGAAGAATGGCTGCAAAGGAGAATGGACAAGCTCATCGACGAAGGGAAACAACCGGTTGGTAGGATTCCAGTGGCCGTCGACAAGAGCAACAAAAAGGCATCAACTTCATAGTAAGTCTATATTGATCACATCTTGCTTTCTTTATCAATTCATTTATTCTACCTCTTTAAATATAAATCTCTAACCAAAGACTCATAACTTCCAATTTCTTCTTTTCAGGTCTTCCTCTCTACCATCGCGCACTTCTTCTTTCTACAATCCCATTTCTTGTACTTATTTCTTTTATGCTCCGCGAGAGCCTCAATCCTATTCTATATGACAAACACATTTAAATTTCCAGAAATATGGAAGAGATTCTAGAAATTTGTAACATACATTATTAATTTTTGATAAATTTCAAAGAAAACTAATTCATGAACAATTTCGACAGTCCCTGGGAACAATTTCGACAGTGCCTTGTGGGCTGCTTTCAGAATGCTAATTTTTTTTTCTTCAACTATGTTGTATTTCAGGAAATTATGTTTATTATATTTGAATGTTTAATGTGTGTGATTCCTGGTCCTTTTTTCTAGGAACCTTTATTTCAAGTCATCGAGACAAAAATTTTCTAAGTCCCATATTTGAATTATACACACCCCAGGAAAAAACTGCCTCGTTCACATATTAACCATATATTAATATAATATTATGATTAACTAATTCAGGAGTTTCTTTGGGGGTCATCTACCAGCCCAATGTCTTATGGCTGGCGTGTAACACACTGACATGAGTCATCCTCTGCATGGATACCACCTGTACTTCAACCTGCTTCCCACGTGTCTCTACTGTTTCAGACTTCTATTTCTCCCTCGGTCCCGCCATAATAGTGCATTTATTCCCATTCCAACCTTGCAGGGACTACGCTGCCATGCAACACTTGTTATAATATGTCTTTGATTATTTTCAAGTATGCACAATTTATTTAGAGCAGATCAACACTTGTTATAATATGTCTTTGATTATTTTCAAGTATGCACAATTTATTTAGAGCAATCAACACTTGTTATAATATGTCTTTGATTATTTTCAAGTATGCACAATTTATTTAGAGCAGATCACCCACATAGATAAATGATATAATAGTTGAATATAATATTTAAAATCAACCTCTCATGTTGTTCAATATCAGTTTTGGAAAAAATAAAATACATGTTGAAGGATATTTTTTATTTTTATAATTTAGAAATCTTTTATAAATTATTGAAATTTGTTGGAATTGTAGATTTAAGTTGTTAAGTTAAAAAAATAAGTATGTATTCAAAAATACAATTAAAAATAAATTGAATGATTAGAAGATATTTCAACAACAATTATGTAATCCAACCTAGATGATGACTAAAAAAATCCAAAACATAAAAAGTGTAGACTATACTTTTTTTAAATACTGAACAGTAAAATCCATCTAAGACTAATAATATTGACCAACAGAAATATATGACATAAACTGCTAACCAGAACCTCAACCTCAATTGCAGATTCCATTCAACCCTCAATTACAGATTCCATTCAACTAACATGGAACAAAGTCAACCATAAGCAAAGTCAACAATTCACTCTTCTCCATACCTGTTAGACCCTAACCTAAAAAAAGAGAAAAGTTAATCTTGAAACAGAGTCAACCAAGTCAACCATTCATTGACTTTTCTCCATGCCTATTAGATGCATGGAATTTGCAATTGAGATAAGGATTGCCATGCTGCTATCCCAACCGGAATCTAGGTTATATCTTATATCTATATCTGTCATGTCTAGACAACTTCCAGTTCTCCCGGACTTACCTTGTCCTCAATTCAGGGAGGCTTCTTTGGCTTTACTAAAGAAAGCAGTTAGATGGAGGAATCACTCAGATCTAAACTCAGGAAAAGTCATCTTGTATTTATTCAGTGGAGGTTTTTGATATAGGGGTTGTTTAACTGTTCTGTTATACTATTTTTTAAACTCCTAAGCACTCAGATTATACAAAAATAATCACTCAAATCTGTGAATCTAACAATTATAAAAAATATCCCACATAAATAAAATGAGACTCCTGTGAGTGGTTGCCTTCAAAATCACCATAAATCGCTCACTCAGCTCAGCCGGTCAGGAGTGGAGTAGCGTAGCATCCGCTTAGATCCAGAGTGGTGCCTGCCTCTTCCTTCCTCACCTCGTTGCGCATGAATATTGAAACTAATACTAATATGTGCTATTGTGTATGCCCACCCAGGAGAATAACGCAGAAGCCAGGAGACCCAAAAACACTGTACGGGTCAGGGCAGGGATCAGCTGTTCGGCAGATCCCAGAGAGCATATAACACACTCTGAAAACAATCACCATGTTGATTTAATTTCCGACACCAATAACTCCACAAACATATCTGAATATAGGATGGATATAACAAAAAAAATTGAGGACTTTTATTGCAACAGACAGAAGAGAAGTTTCATTACAGTGCCGCCTGGAATAGATGTGTTATGTCATGTTTCCAAATATATATTGATGTTGGAAGTCTAATATATATTGATTCTATTTAAGCTTTTTCACTATCATAATTTGATTGAACTCGATTCTTTTTCACTATCATAATTTAATTGTTATCAAGATTTTTGAAGTAGAATAGAACTAGATCTATTAGCTATCTTCGCTGGATGTCAAATCAACCTGTGGGACCAAGGGACTCTATCTATTCAGGGATAGAACTACATCTCCATTAATGGTTGATCTTAAGATTCTGAGTAGCTGAATATAACTACATCTATTGGATGCTAAGACTGCTGATGAAATTTGATGGGTAAATTGTTTGAGTCATTTGCCTATCAAATATAGTTAACAATTATTCACAATCTTTAACATTCTTCTTTAAAATTGTTAAAAAAAATAATGAAAATGTCAAAACCCGACCTAGGTTTGAAATTCCAACCCTGGGAACAGGAATTCTTTTAAGCAGGGATATAGACTGTTTCATTTACAACCTAGGTTTGAAATCCCAACCCTGGGAACATGAACTCTTTTAAGCAGGTCTACAGGGATATAGACTGCTTCATTTACAGAGTTGTATGTACTTATTTATTTTAGATTGGAATATGTAATTTCTAAAGAAAAAAATCTGTTATTAATATATTATTTTACTTATTTCTTTTAGATTGGAATATGTAATTTGTAAAGAAAAAAAATGAATATATTATTTTTTTTTGGAAAGCTTTAATTTTTATGTTTTTTTTTAACAAACACATATTTTCTGTAAAAGTGCCTCTCAAAGAAATAAAAATACATGTAAGAAAGAGATCCATTGTCACTTCAAATTTGATGAAGGTAACTCCATTGTCACTTCAAATTTGATGAAGGTAACTCCCTACCTTTTTTAGGTTAAAAATCCCAATTTAACATAAATCTATTACCAAACAGATTTCCTCAATCTGTGATTATTACATGATAGTGCAGATATCCTGTTTATCTTCGTTCCAGACATACCAAATCTCATTGGGAGCACCGGGATGATGGTACCGTGGCCACAGTATCTCTGGTCTGCTTGAACAAGCCGAGCATGGGGGATAGCACCGTGCCTCGCACACTTGATACGACATCGCCTGTGATGACTCTGCTGCTTTTTTACCATCACCACTAGGCTCTTCCTTCTTCTCCTCCTCGCTCTTTTCTTCCTTCTTCTCCTCCTCTTTTTTCTCTTCCTTCTTCTCCTCAATTTTCTCTTCTTTCTGCTCCTCCTTGGGCTTCTCAGCTTGGTCCTTCTTCTCCTCATTTTTCTCTTCTTTTTGCTCCTCATTTTTCTCTTCTTTCTGCTCCTCCTTGGGCTTCTCAGCTTCCTCATTTTTCTCTTCTTTCTGCTCCTCCTTGGGCTTCTCAGCTTGGTTCTTCTCCACGGCCTTATTCTCCTCGGTAGCTTTCTCTTCTTTGGGCTGCGGTGGAGGCACGGGCCCGGCGGAGAGCAATTTAGCGCACCTGAATTTGGTTCTGAGCAAATTGGCGACGCAAACGGGATCCGCGTCTCCGATCACAGTCAGCGTCCTCTCCTTCATATCAATAGACAGCGAATCGATTCCTACAATCACCCAAACATTGAAAACATCCAGCAAAAACAAATCAAATATCTTTTCAAGCAACAAGGACCTGGCCCGAATAGTTACTTACCTTCGATTTTTGTAACACAATGCAAGGCGACCTTCTTGCATTTATCACAATACATGTCCAACGACATCACAGTTTTCTGCATACAAATTAACATATCAGCCCACGACAGCAATAAAAACAAAGAATCGAAACTTCGAACACATCTGGGCTTACGTTTGCCATCTGAGCAGGTACAGGGTCCTTTCAATACTCTTATTTCCTCCGCTGAGATCTGTCGAATTACAGGAATTCAAGGGGTTTCTAACAAAACCTAAAAAATACTCCGAAAACAATCCTGTAAGCTGCTCAGACCGACTTTAACTACGGGAACAGATGACAGAATTATTTTGCATAACAGCAGACTGAAACAACCCTACACTAACCCTACAAAGCCTCCTGGAATCTCCAATTCCTCGACAGATAATAAGACCATTGGATCGTCAGCTTTGGACAGTCTGGCAAAAATGTGGACTACAATCTATCACGTAATTCCTCGACAGATAATAACACCATTGGATCGTCGGCTTTGGACAGTCTGGCCAGAATGTGGACTACAATCTATCGTACCATCGTACCATGAGATGCCCTGCCGTTGGCGTTTTAAACCCTACAATCCCCATACAGAATGAAGGCTTGTAACATCTTACCCTGAGATGCCCTGCAGTTGGCGTTTTAAACCCTACAATCCCCATACAAATATGCAGTTGGCGTTTTAAACCCTACAATC
>SNQJ01S0299545.1:0-10405 GCA_010110895.2 Picea sitchensis
TCTTTGTATGAAGTTTCACCCATGCATCCAAGATGTGTTAATTCTTTTGGCACTTGAGAGTTTTTTAAGCTCTTCCTCAATGAGACAACTTCTTGTTCAAGTTTCTCACAATCTTCTTCTTTCTTTATCATTTGGATCTTCTTTACTTATGCTATTCTTCTTGCTTCTTCGAATAGAGTTTTCAAGGAAATGGTTTCTTCTCTTAGTTTCTGAAAGTCTTCTAATTATTTCTTTAAGCTTACAACTGTCTTTTCATAACTACCCAATTGACTTCTTAGTTTTCTACGTGTGTCTTTGAGCTTGCTATTTTCAATCTCAACATGCTTCAATTTTTTAAGATTCTCATCTTCTTGTTTAATCATTTATACTTCATGATTTTCTTCTTCTTCATTGTCATGTATTTCAATCCTTGGATGAGGACATTCAAATTCAACATGTCCTACTCCTTCACAATTAAAGCAAAAGAACCGACCTCTATTTTCTTCTTTGAAATCTGAGATGTTGTAATCTTCTTCAACTTCTTCTTATTCTTCTAATTCTTCCCTTGCATAAAGGTATTGTAGCTTGTCCCAAAGCTCTTTTTCTGATGCACATGATCCCACCTTGGATTTCACTGAATCTGTAAATCCATCCAGGATGGTATCTATTGCCAGTTTGTTGTTCCTTTTTTCTTCCTTCTGAGATGCAGTCTTTGGTTTCTTCAAAGCATTGTATCCTGAAGCAACTGCGAACCAAACATATTCCCCAAGAGATTTCAAGTAAGTTTCCATTCTATTTTTATAGTATTCAAAACTCCTTCCATCAAATGGTGGAATCCCATTTGGAATGTTGTCTTCCATTTCTGCATAGGATCTTCCTTCCAGTGGTTAAAATGTACTAAAGGTAACCCTCTTTGATACCAATTGTTGATACTTAGAGGGGGGTGAATCAATATCAAGTACAATTTAAAAACGTTTTTCAACTTATACTTAAACCATTCAATTATATCCAATGAGAAATGAACAATAGTATAAGAGTTACACCAATACACCACAATATACCATGCACAATATATGAGAAATAATCAATAGTTTTTTGTTCAAGGGAAGTAATGACTTCCAAAGGTAGCTACAACTTCCAAATGTAAAGGGAGGGATAAACCTCCAAGAGGAATATACAATCCTCCAATATCAAGAGAGATTTCAACTCTCCATCCTTTCCCCTTCCTTCCGCCCAAGAATATATGAGAGATAATAAAAATTTACATTAAATCATCACCAACAACCAATCATCACATAGAACCTGATAATGCTTCCTGAGACTTCTTCAATTTCTGCAATTCTTCAATTCTTGGAGTACTCTGATCCTATAGATAATATTACTCATTGTATTCTCTGGAACTCCTCCAATTTTCACTCCTTTAATCCTCCCCAAAAAGAGGTTATAGAAAGAATGGTAGACTTTCTTCAATTCTGGTCTATTCAGGAGAGTGAACTTGCACAGAATGCCCCACGCTCAATAATTAACATCTAATTCTAAAACTCACACAAAAGAACCTAAAGTACATACTCTTTCCAATGAAATTTGTCCCACTACATTTGGATTCTCGATGAAGAAGTTATGATTGTGTTACTCGGAACACCTGTTCATTGACTAGCTTCAGGACTGGTCACAAACCCTATCTTCCACATAGTGTATCTCCATAATTATAGCGAATCAAGAGATGAAATTTTTACCAGAGGTACCTTGATATGTCTTCTCAATACCATATCGATTTCACCATCTGAATTGTTTTAGAAAAAAGGTTATAGAAAAAATGGTAATATGACCTAAAAATAACATACCTTAGAACACATCACCAAAAGACTTCTTCCTCCCTTGAAATCCAGCCTTCTTTTCTTCTTATTTCCTCTAAAATTCGACTTGTATCAAATGAATGTATAATGATGTTTATTTATACCATTTATGTCACTTCCTTTTAAAATTAGCGTCGACCTGACACTTTTTTATTTTGTAATTATTTTCTTTAATTATCTTCAGGGCCTACATGTACTTCCTTCTTCAATTCACTTTGTCATCTTCAAAAATTCATTTCTCCTCAACCATGAGGATCCACATGACGTGCCACATACCACCGGAAACAACATGAGGAGTAACATATTATCCATCTATGGGTGTTGTGTCTGCATGTGATTTTTTCCTTCATGTCCAAATACCATCAATCTTACTTGGTCCAAAACCCATGACTAGGGTTGACATCAATGACAACAACCAATATTCCCAGCAGTGGTGGCCATGGTGAGGGAAAACCATAGAGGTGGAAAAGAGAGGTGGTGGAAAAGGTCAGGTGGGTCCATGGAAATACAAGGATAAAAAATGATAGGTACCACCAAAATTAGGACAAAGAGAGGAATCAAATGGAATAAGTGGAAAATAAGGGAAACTAGGAAGGGGTCAGATCCACTGAAAAAAAAAAAGGCTAAAAAATAATTGGCTAGGTCTCAAATAAGGGTTGTAGGACCTGAGCTCTTTTTTTTTCTTTTATGAATAATATTGCAATGTCAAAATTATCAAATTCTTAATAGGAAAAATAATTAAAATTCTAGAGGTATGATCCCAAAGAGAGAAATCTTGTTTGTTCCTTTTTATGTTTCTTGTGTCGAGGGGTTAGGGTTTCTCTGAGACAAAAGGATTTTCCTGTGTTATAGCTCTTTGATAGATGTGTGGGATCAAGTAGTGGTACTTGGCCCAATGTCTTAGGGAACCAATTATGGAGTGTAGACCATACCCTTAGTTTTTACTACCCAATTACCCAGTACTAGAGAGTATCTTTAGAGTGTTGTTCTTATTGGCACTATAACAGTCAGGCGACCAATGGGTTTGTCTATGGAGGGATTTAGGATATATAGGTTGATCTGTAAACATGTGTTGTTTGATGTGCTACCACTCGAAGGGGGTACCAATAGGGGTTACAAGGGTGGCCAACAATGTGTGATTAAGTACCACTTGTAGTTCCTATGTGTGTTCTTGCCCCAACTTCTACAGTTCACGTGTTGAGCGAGAAAAATATGTGCTTTAAGATTAGAATCGTCTCTGCCACGGAAAAAATAACCCTAGGTTTTTCCAAAGGAAGTGCTATATTACCACTTGTGAGTACCATATCTATTATAATAGATGAAAAAAAAAATATTGTGAGAATAACAACGGAACAACACAATGAATGAAACCACAACACCAAAATAAAAACTTTATTGATAGGAAACAATGCTCTTTTCTTCTTCAAGGGGAAACCTCTAGTAGAGCACAATTCTATTACAATAATTCTCAAGAAAAACTTCTAATGACTCCTACTCTTATTTATACTAATTCTATCTTCTAAAGATCATTGTACAAGAAGATCCTTCTAGGCGAAGGGGAAGCTTCTATTAGGTCTTCATACAATGGACTTATTCAATTTATTAATGGGCCTTATTAATATGGGTCTTTATTACATGGAAATATATTATTATATCTATGTAAGGGTTAGGGAGGTTGGGTCCTAACAAATGAAACTTATAAGAACAATGGAAAAAAAAACTTTACTAATTCAAGAAAATGAGTTTCAAAGAAAATGCATGAACAATTCTTCAAACCTTGAAATAATTTTTTTTCCTATGCTAGTATCTTTTTATTTTTCAAATAACAATGCAAAGAAAGAAAGAGACCTAACTAGAAAAATCGACAATCCATTGTCTACCCTCTTATGAAACATGCATTTCCTCAATGCATGTCATGCAATGTGCTAACTATGAGCACCTTTGTTCTCAATCTCCTAGATTGATCATTGTACCCATGGTACTCCTTACTCATGCATTTTTTTTGAAAAGATTATAACTCATCTTTGGTTGGCATAGAATTTGTCTATCTATTGTTCAAATTCTTCTTTCATATCTTACCCACTTGGGTAGCAATGGAATACAACAATCACTCCAAAAATTATTTTCATATCTTTAAGATAATGAAATATTTTTAGAATGGATTCTTACCAAATTCCTTCATACCTTATGCCATATAGGTATGAACATTTTTATACCTTCTCTGGTTGTTAGAACCCTCTTCGATATTACCTCATCAATGGTGCTTTGTGGGAATTTAAATCCCCTTCAACAATATTTTAACAACAACCTTCCCATAGTCATCATTTGCTTGAGTTTGTCCATCATTGACAATTGTCTTTCTCAATAGCTCCAATTTATTTCCACATGTGACATACATAAAAAATATATTAGTTGTCATTGTTGTGTTGGTTTTGTCACTTTGGTGAGCAGAAAAACAACACTTGCATTTCTAGATGATCCTACTAGAAAGGCAGTTTTGTTAGTGGGTTAGATAATCCAAACACATGTATAAATAATCAATACAATAAAACAACTAAGAAATAAATGTTAGAAAGCATGAGAACTTAGAACCATGAAAATCAAGAAATGACCAACAAAATGCTACTTAATGGATCAATAGATTAGTAGGAAAAACACCGTGAGAGACATTTTAGGGACTTATGGGTCCCTTTTTCCTCCTTGGGAGGGCTCTGGAGTTCCCTAATTGAGAGATATTCATACAATGGAAGAAATGGAAAATGGTGAAAGAAAAAATGCCTATTCCCTCAAGAGGTGAGTGGAATGGCCTATTGCAATGGTGTTTGAAGGCTTCTAAGAGAAAAGAGGATTCCTAAGGAATAAGAATTCTTCATGACATATAATACTATGAAGATCTTGGTTTCTTAACACACCCATGGCTCTTATTTATATAGCATTCATACATGGAAAAATGTAATTGGTTCATAGTGTGAACAAAGGGGCCTTTAGGGCACCCTCTAGCCCTTGACCATCCCCCAAGCTATATTTAACTTAGATATGAGTGTTAAACCATGTTGGGGGTCGGTCCATAAGTAGTTGAGGGGCCGAAGAGATCCATAAATGCATCGTTCTGCATAGAAGTGCGGCTTTTATCATACACATTTGTTTATTTTGTGCATTATGCGCATTGAAGCGTGTGTTGGCCCTTTCTGCGCTTGCTTGTCATGCCTTCCTTTGGTGAATATAGCATTTCAATTTTGACCCAATTGTATAGTTTTTTCCTTTTGAATGCATTTTGTGGTGGTGTAGGTGGACTAATTTTTGTTGGAATTGATGTTTTCTTTAACCATTTTTGTGCAATGTTGGATGAGTTTCAGTGATAACAGTCATGTAAGAATCAAAATACTTGTATCATAGCATTCAAATCAAAAAAACATTTCATATATTCCCCAACATATCTCTTTTCACTCTACCACATTACTCTTTAATTTGTTAGCTAGTGCAATCCCAATCAAATTTTTTAGTTGTATTCCATGATCATACAACCATCAACATCCTTATGCCAAAACACTTACATGCATTAGTAAATTAATCTCTCATACCAGAAAAATACAATAAACAACAAGGAAGGGTCAAGGAACTCTTCCCTCGTCCAACTCCTACATCCATGGACTTTCAATCCAATTGAGTTATCTTCCAAGACCTCACTTCCTTTACTTATCATAGATTAACCAATCCTCATTCAAACTTACTTTTTATTTATTTTCCTTTTCGGTATACTTGTTCCCATAGCTGCTCTTCTAAGGTTTACAACCCTATTAAACAATTCAAATCTTTTAGGTTGAGAAAATTTGCCCACCTTCTTCTTTTCTTATGAAATCTATTCCCTACTGTGATATTCTTTCTCCTTTTCCTTGAGCAGCCTTGGTTGGGCTCGCCCTAACCTATTGGATACATCAATATGATCCAATAACAAACTTTTTTTTTCATAATGAATCATGAACTTGTATTGCATTCACATTATATTCGGTTATCAAAATGGTCAACATTTATTTGTGAATTTTCCACTCATACATTTTGTTTAGAATGTAATCCAAAATTCTCGACATAGTTTCACACAATTTCTTTGAGGAACTCCTTGACATGCAACTTACGTATTGCATATCCTTCATTATCGTGATGGCCTCAACCTCGAGTTAGCTTCATATGTTTACCAAATATTTCCATAACGAATATAAAACTTGGCCATGTTTGTTATGCATCCAGATTATTTATCCACGCATATTCCTTGTTTTATTAACTTACATACATATGTGTTTAACCATATGCATAATCATAATCCTGCGTGTAGCTACCATATGTGTATTTAACCGCTCACATACATCTTTACTTTAAAATCATTCAACTCATGATTGTTCACAATCATTCTCATCTGATCCTCAAAGGCATACTCATTTTACCGAGGATGATTTTTAGGGCTAAATTTAAACTCATGGGCTAATTTTCCATGCTTTTTCAAAATAGAGATTTGCTATTTTAAAATGATTCACCCAAATTCTATGGGATAAAATTATTTTACCTTAAAAATGTAAAATTTCATAAAAATATACAAAATCATATAAATTTGAATATTTTCTGAGAAATATCATGATCATTTATAGTTGGCATATGGAAAAGTTAGTAAGATTCTCAAAGGTTTCTACATTTTAAAATAAATTTCCATCCTTAAATCATCACGCATTTTACCTCTTATTTTGACAACCGAGCATCCTTGCTCATTTACTCTTTCACCTATTTATACTATCCTTTCCTAAGGGAATGGATAACATTCCCCTTAAGCTATCATTCAAAAATAAACTTTCATGACTCTTCTGAATGGTTCAGCCATGCATACATGGTATTCATTTAATCTTGGCAAATGAAATTATCGTCTTACATTTCAGTCATATCTATTTGGTCTTAATATCAATCTTCATGTCAAGAAACCTCACAATGCATTAAATCCCTGCCTCAAGAATATATACAAACATAGCTCAGAAACATTCATCATACAAGCTCATTGCTTGTTACTTCTATTAGGGACCTAACCCTCACATAGGTAAAACGTAATAATGATACAGTGTAATAAAGGTCAATATTAATAAGGCCCAGCACAATAAAGGTCAATATTAATAAGGCCTTGCAATAAAGTAGAATAAGTCAAATGTAAGAAGACCTAATAGAAGCTTCTGCTTCTAGAAGGATCTTCCTCTAGATGGTTCTATTGATAGACATATTTAGTATAAATAGGAGTTGAGGGTATGAGAACCCTATCTTGGATATTGTTGTAATAGAGCTCTTCTTGATTGGAGGTTTCCCCCTCGAACCCGTGAACATTGCTCTCAGAATCAAAGTTCTCATTCTGGTGTTATTTTGATATCATTTCAATATTATTGTGGTGTTGTTCTGGTTATATTGTTGTTTATCTACCATTTCTACCATTTCTACCATTTTATTTTTGTATTTAATACTTTTATATCTCGAATATTACAAGTGGTATCAAAGAACTTTCCTCGGCAAAAATTGTGGGTTAATTTTTTTTTTTTTTTTTCCAGGGTAGAGACGTATTCCAACATCTTTAATTCATAGATATTTGTCGTTACACACATAAACCACAGTTGAGGGATTCATACACGCAGAAAATACAAGTGGTACTCAAGCGCACATCTGTTGGCCACCCTTGTAACCCCTGTTGGTATCCCTTCAAGTGGTAGCACATCAGACAACACCTGTGTATGGATCGACCTAGATTTCTTGAAGCTCTCTTTAGATAAACTGATTGGTCGTCTGACTACTATAGTTCCATTGAGAACAACACTCGGGAAGATACTCTCTAGTACCTGGGTAGTCGGGTAGTATGGATAAGGGCACGGTCTAGCCTCCTTAGTTAGTTCCCTGAGATATTGGGCCAAGTACTATTGTTGGACCCTGCACATATATCATAGAGCTATAGAACAGCGAAAACCTTTGTCTCTAGAACCCTTGAATACCTAACCCTTGGGGATAGAAACAAATAATTTAAAACATACAAGATCTATTGTCATGCAACTGTGTTCGGGTTTCCAAATCACTACACATTTCTTCCTGGTTAAGCATTTGGGCATTTCATCACTGCAGTATTCTTCAAACCATTATTTGAGACCTATTCCATTGGATTTATCTCTTCTCCCTTATCACATTCATACATATCATTTTTCAGCAAATTTTTTGACCCCACGTACCCTGTTTCGGTTCCCTCGTCATCGTGGCCCATACCCATAGCCAAGACTTGGAAGCTCACTTCAATACCTTGCAATCTAATTTCACAGAGACACAACAAGAAGTGAAACTTCTCAGTGCCAATGTTTCCTCCATCAATACCACCATCCAGTCCTCCATCGCTGCCTCAATCAAGGAACTCAAACAAGACATGACTACCTAGCTTGAATCTGTCATTTCGATGATCTGCACCAAGATGCATATCCCTGCAGATAACCCTTTATCTGACCCACCTCCACATACTGAAGTTAAAACTTCCTCTTATTCCCATAATTTTCAGCCTCATCACTTTCAACGTGACATACGCCTTCCATAGGTGGATGTCACCAAATTTGATAGCTCGGATCCCATTGGTTGGGTAACTCAAATGGAACATTATTTATCTTTATATGGCATTACAAATCACATATGTTTGCTATCGACATGGGTGGTTGTGACATTGTGTTAGGTGCAGACTGGCTAAGGACTATGGGTCCCATTCTCATGGATTTCAAGGAATTAACCACGCAATTCAACCAGGAGGGCCAAAAATATAATTTCCAAGGCATCACTACCGGTTCACTTGTGATCATTAGTTCCCATTGCATGGAAAAGCTGCTGAAAAAAGATCATTCTGACATTATTGCCCAACTCCATTCCATACAGGCAACTGAGACACCCTCTTTTCCGCAAGACCTCCAATCCATCCTCTCTAAACATCAGTTGATCTTTTCCACTCCTCAGGGACTCCCGCCTTCACGTAGTGTTCATGATCATTCCTGTTGTAGGATAAATCGATAAATGCGGACATAAACTAATCTCCCAAGATCCACCTAGATCTAGAACAAAACACGACAGCACATGGTGCTTTCACTAAGCTCTAATCATCAAATTTACTACTAAACAAAATACGAGAGACATACCTTTAAATGTTGCTTCCTTATGTCTCTGTTGTCTCTGCTTCGCTTCAGTGCTCTTGTGAGATCAAATATGCAATGACACAAACCAACCAAAGTGAAAGAAACTATAGTAGATTCAATGAAAACCTAAACATGTGATCAAGGAGTCATGTAATAAAATGCTATCGATTTTATGAGAAAGAAACATGCCACTGTATTATATAATGTGGAAGAAAGATACAACTAGATGCCTTGATGTCATCAGGTTCCCTCCAATAGTTCCTTGCTTCCCACACACTTTTTATCCAAGGATTCTGAGACTATATATCTGACATCTATCTTGACAAAAGAAAAGCTCAAAGCCACTCTAACCAAGCTAATAACTCTAGGCCAAATCAAACTCAATCAAGCTCAAGCTAACTTTCTCCATGAGAGCTCCTCTCCTTTTATAATCTAAAGAGGATGAGGTGAGGAGATTAGGATGATCCCACTAAATCATGAAAGCGAGTAAGATCCAAACCATTCGGAGGCCACCTCACCATATAATCTTCTCCTTCTAGAAGCATCAAGAAAATGCTCATTTTTTCCCACATAGGGAGGTCGTCGCACCCTATCTATAGTGTAGCCCGCGAAAGCTCTTTTGTTACACATTATTTTCGTCATCCCTATGACCGTTAATGATGTAAACCTATCTGTTGCCTTCAGAGGGGTCAGTGGCCTTAGTTCCCAAAGAGAGAAGGGAGAAGAACTTTTCCTGAGAAAAGAAGTTGCATTTTGCTTTGTAAAAACCCTATAAAAAAGAAAGTTCACAGGCTACATCATATCTAGGTCGTGAGGAGTTCGCAGTCTTCTCTATAGGCAGGGTGCGAGAATTCTTACATGTGGGAAAAATGAGTGTTTTCTCGAATCTTCTAGAAGGATAAACTTCCATGGTGAGGTGGCATCCGAATGGTTTGGATCTTACTCACTTTCATGATTTAATGGGATCATCCTAAACTCCTCACCTTATCCTCTTCAGCTTATAAACGGAGAGGAGATCTCATGGAAAAGGGCTAAGTTGGATTTGGCTTGGAATTATTAGCTTGGGTAGAATGTCTTTGAGTTTTGCCTTTGTCAAGATAGATTGTGAATATTATTAGATCTGTACTCTCAAAATTCTTGGAATGGAAGTGTGTGGGGAACGAAGGACAGTTGGAAGGGATCTTTCGACATCAAGGCCACGGTTGTAATCTCTCTTTCACATTTAATATGATACAGTAATATGATTCTTTCCTATAAAGCTTGTTGTGTTTTATTGTCGAAAAATACTGAGAGGGGGGGTGAATCAGTGTTTTGAGCTATTAACAATTTTTCACTTTTCTTCTACTGAAAAATATTAGTCTACTTTATAGAGACCAGTTATTGTATATTCTTATG
>SNQJ01S0299546.1:0-10405 GCA_010110895.2 Picea sitchensis
ACTTAGACCCATCAAAGTAAAAGGTCCAAACTTGTGAGAAAAAACCATTAGTTTCTTTTTTCCTACCACTTTCCTCCTTTCCTCCTATCTTCTTTGTGGTTTTTAACAAAGGTTCTTGACAGAAGATGATTTCTTTTGCCATCGTCGGCAATTTTTCTTGAAAACTCATTTCATAGTTTTGATTAAGAGGGACATAAAATGAGATAAGGGAGAAATTACCAAAATTGGATTCGCAGGAATAATTTCCTAGCACGGGGAAATCTGTCAAAGAGGGTTCGTTGAGGGCCTCTAGGTTAGTGATAGTGTGTTTTAGATATATTTCCCTATCGATCCTGATCATATTTGTGTGTCCCTTTAATGGAAACCAAAGGTGATCCCACTCTATGCTAAAGTATCCATTCAACTTCTCGGACCAGTCCCGACTAAGCAACAATCCATAAGCTTCCAGTATATCTACTACAATAATGTCAACTACTTGAACAAATTTTGGGTTTGTCGCCATTCTGATCATGAGATCCTTGAGTTCTCCGACAACTTTCATCTGGGTTATGTCTAGTTGTATCACATGTTTATCGCTTTTGATAGGGATTGTTTTTAATTTCTTGTAGATAGATAATGGCATAACATTAGAGGATGCCCCTGAGTCAACCAAACAATTATGGAGGTTTCTGTTGAAGACTTCAAATGGCAAGAGGAATGGTGGGACAAAAGGTTTTCCCTTTTTATATTCAGAGAAATCGTTTACTATTGGCTTATTTCTTAGATCTGAGAGGGATGGATTTTCTCCTTTTTCAGTGCTTTGTATAGGATTTTCTACTGACTTCAAAGTTTGTAACCAAAATTCCTTTTGTTGGGGGATTCTACACATGTCCATGACAGATATAGTTTCCTTCAATTTTTTCAAATATTCTACTATGTTGTAGTCTAAATTGGGTGATTCTCGTGTATGGAAGTTTATAGGATTTATTTGGGAGACAAAAGATTCTTTTGGGTGTTCGGATGTTTTTTTTCCTCTCAAAGTCTGGGAAATGGTGAGGTCGTTTGAGACCGGCTGACCCCTACTTTGCGTTTGCACAACCAAGACCTCTGCAGGTAGTTCTTGAACCTCAAATAGATCATCGAAATGCATTGGTAGGTATGGATCCCATAACAACATGGTTGTTTCTTCTAGTTGGTCAACTTCTTCCTGATCAACAATATTCATAGTTGAGCTGCTTGATTGTTTGGTAAGGGAAAATTAATTTAGGAACCATATGGACATAAAATTCATGGCATGCACCCATTGTGGACAGTCTCTTTCAGAATGTTTCTCTTGGTGATAGGTACAGAAAGAGGCGGATGCTACATTTCGCAGATCGATGTTTAAGTTGGCTGGGGGAGGTTCAATCACTTTGAATGATGGATTTATTTTTAAAAAGGCTTTATAGGGCATTTGGCCTTGGTTTCCTTCACCTGCACTTCTCCTCATGTCTATGATTTCATTTGACAACTTATTTATCATTCTTTGTAGGTCTTCTATATCTCAACTTCCTTTTTTGGGACCTTGTTCTATTTGTTTCACTGGGGGTCTCGTCAACAAGAGTCCTCTCCTCGGTGGAGGTTGAACTTCCTTCTTAAATAATGAGACCTGGCCTTCTTTACATCCCTTCATTTGGAATTATGTTGTTTTGGCTTCCTCAAAATTCTCAGCTAAGGTTGTTTTGGCAGCCCTCTTCACAAACATGGAAATGGAAGCAGGGAGAGCATTAGCGTATACTTTGATTTGCAAATCCTAAGTGGGTGTAGCTTTGGGTTGAAATTTGTTTAGGATAGTGGTGAATCATTGATTAAAGTATTTAACCTTCTCCTTTGAACTCAAGGTGGCGGTGAACAAATCAGCTATCAAATCTCGTGTAGTGGTTTCTTTTGCAAATTTATCTAAAAAATCCTTTTGAAACTTCGTCCAACTAGTTATGGACCCTACAGGAAAGTTAAAATACCACATGGAGGCCAAATTCTCAAAATTATAGGGTAAAATCCTATATACTATGTCTTCATTTTGGACATTCATCACTCTAATAGCTAGTATGAATTTTTTGATATGTTCTTTAGGCAATCCTGAGGTTCTAGGGTCAAATTTAGGGAGTAACTTTTTTGGATGTCGGGGAAGGTTATGTACTTGTCCAGGGATGGCCAGATCATTTCTGGGCAACCAAGGTTGATTATTCTATGGTGGGTTTCCCCTTTATTCATTATGATCATTGTTATCCTCCATGTCATCTGACTCTAAGGCTGAGAATTCCGAGTTAAACCCTTCCTCGTTTGAAAAATCATTGGGCTTGGAGCAGTTACCAGCTGGTGTTTTCGGGATCCAATTAAGGGGATGTTTGATTTCGGTGAGATAGAAATCCATCAGGTATTCTACTGTGTGTACACAAACTTGGTCGGGGGTGTCGACCAATGGTATGCTTACTTGTTTTATATGAGGGAGTAATAGAGCTAAGGGTAGTGCTCCAATTTGTCCGGCATAAGCTCTTGTGATTCTTATGAACTGGTTCAACTCCTCGTGGGGAAGAGCGTAAGTTATTTAGGGAATAAATATTCTTCCTCTTGCTGGGGTGAGTTACTCATTTCGGGAGTACTCAGTGTGTGCGGGCTGTCTTGAGAATGACTAGTCAAGCATGTGGGCTATTTTCAATCTACAAGATGTGTGAAATATTATATCAAAAATATTGTCAGCCACTCATTCTTCAAGACCTCCTTCTAGCGCCAATTCTGTTGAGGGGTCCTAAATCCATTTAACTCAACAGTAGGGAAAAAACCCGCCACTGAGGTCCAATTAAACTCTGAAGTGTTTGATAGTGCGATGGTTCTCCAGATCTTGTGATCCGACAAATTAATTGATGGGATTTACGTAGTGATTTACATGATATATTCTCGTGAAAATTCATCCTTCGGTTTGAACATTCTCTTTTTTGTATTTTCTCTTATAGGTGGGTCTAATAAAATATAGGTTCTGGTATAAACTAGTTAGGTAAAGGAAAAAGGGGGAAAATTTAACTACTGAAGAAGGCTGAGCTCAAGATAACCCTTGTTCTCAAGCATGCATAGAAATGAATTCACACCTATGACAATCCAATTACTAATACATCAACTTGTTGGTATTTCAATTACTGACTGAGATACAATTATCGAAAGAAATCATACATGAAATAAAATGATGGCAAGAAAATTATTTTCCTTAGATCTAATCACTAATCACACATTAACACAATGATTTTCTTTCCATCATTAGAATTAAGAACTATAAAAATATTGAATCGGCTAACTTATCAATAGATTCTAAAACTCTTACTCATTACAACATCCATTCATGAGATAAAGTGAGAAGTAATTCCTCCTTATGATCCAATCACACATGCCTTTGATGTAAAACAAAAATCTCTCTTCGGTCCTAAACATGACTTCTCAATTAAGGTAGCTCTGAAATAGTTCTTTACAATTCCAAAAATGAGGGTCTTTGAAAAAACCATCGACCTCTTCTAACAGGTCGATCCTTTTATTTATAACAAATTATTAACTAAAAATAACTATCAAAAGTGAAAGCTAAGTAAAACAAAACATCGCCACATGGCGCTTTCATCTCTATGTCTTATAAGATTCATCAAATGGTTTCACTTGAGTGGATGACTCTTCTCATACTCTAACCATTTGATGAAGAGTTCCTCGCAAGTGTTGGCATATGAGAATCTGTGTTGGTCCATTGGGGCCGAGAGGATATCTTTTATCTGCACTGCCCATGCCCGATACTTGACTATTTTAACACTTAACTATTGTAACACTGTCTGATCCTTGATCGGGTGATCCATGAACTATTGTACTTGACCTAGCAGCATGTTTTCCACCTTTTCTATCTTCGTAGTCCATTATGAGTCTTGTTCTGCATGTTGTTTGATGATGTCATGCAAGTCGACAAAGTCCTCAGGTGAGCCAAATTCTAGGAGACCGATGTCTCTCATCGCCTGATTGATCTTGGCCCATATCCTTTTGCAATCATACCATTTCTCTTGAATATCCCACTGAGGTTCTTGAGCCATCTTCACCCAGTATTTGAATGACTTCCTTATACGGTTGATGTTGTTTTCAGTTAGCACCTGAATGCCATTCTCTTCGACATATCAGCCCTTTTGAACCACTATGATGTAATCAAATCTTTCCACTGCTTGTTGGTCCTTCTCATACCATATTTCCATATCTTTACACGTTGCTAGTTCCATAAGGATGTCTTCTTGGAAAATGGCTATCCTTGCAGTGAAAAGGTGTCACTCACTCATGAATTTGTTGTAGGCATCTTGGAATTCACTTCTCAAAAATACCGTGGCCTAAGTGGAGTCCTGATAGTATTTCGCCAAATGGAGAAGATGCTCCAACTCCTTTAGTGTAGTGGCCAAATCCTCTTCATATTCCCTTCTCCTATCTAGACTGGAATCTGTGATTTCCATTCCTATGCCAATAAGCTCAGACGTCCTGACATGCTCTGTACTGATCAATTTCTCCTCTATGGTGATGAGGATGGAAATTTCTAAAGTAAGCCTCCTTTTCTTGGTGGTTCTCTTCACGATGGATTTTCTCTTTCGATGGTAGGTGATTTATTGTATATCGACGAACTCATCCATAGGTTTGGGGATTTGTTTCTCTCCCCAAGTAAGAATGTTTCCCAGGCTCCCAATGGTGTATATATATTGAAGAATGGGTTCCTGGACCTCTTTTGTATGTTCTTCGGGCTCAACATATGGTTTTTTCTCATCGAGGGGTAAAGTACTGACCAAATTTGATGAATCAGGGGAAGGTTTAGTACTTACTTGGTAATTGACTGTCGAGATGCAAATTTCCTATTGTGGAATTTATTCCCCTTGTTCACCCGATCCTAGCTCATCCCTCTAGCTGTCCATTGGGGTTCCCGGTATGTCGAGTGGCTCAACATCCAAGGAAATTTCTACCTCATGCTTGTTCTGTGGACGAATCTGACTTAGAGCATCAGGACCTGGGGTGGATGCTTTCTCAGGTTCTTTCTCCTCTATGATTTGCACCAGAGATGCTAGGGAAACTTATGAACTCTCCTCATCATAATATATAGTTATTAAATCATACAAGGGGTTTGGTATGCTAGTCCTCCTTGGTGTCCTTGATATATTAGGATGGGTTGAAATTTCATCTAGTGATCCGATATGTGGTGGTGGAATTTCATGGTTTTATGGCCCAGTGATTCCTTCAAGTTGTATCGGCTCTGAGCCACTTGGCTCTCCTCTTATTTCGATTGGGTTGTCGGTGAGAACCCTCATAATTTCTAAGAGATGTGGGTTGTTCTGCAACTAATAAATGACTCTTTGTTTCTCTGTCATCAAAACAAATCGCCTTGTCTATGCCTCTGGTGTCAAGACAAATCCCCTTCTCTATGCCTCTATTGTCTCTATCACTCTGATTTCCTCCCTGGCTTTGAGGGAATCTTGAGTTGACTTATCTATTGTTTCTAGTTGTTCGTCCATGCTCATGGCCTTGAACCTGGTCATATTTGGGTTGGACATCCTCTGCACCACCTCATCCTAGTCCTGGGTGCTCTCTGTGAACATTTCATCCTCAAACTTATCTTGAGCATACATCCAGGAGGATGATACTTACGAAGCATGTTGGAGGACCATACCTTTAAGATATTTCTTGCAGAATCGGCGCTCAGAGACTGTTGTTTTGTGTGGTTCCTTTACTTACTTGAATTCATTCTAACGCTGAACCTGAGCACGTTAGGTGCAGTGTTTAGCTGTCGATTCTTGATTCAGGTTTTAAGGTCTTTTAGACATGAGGTTTAACAAGTTAAAAGAAACCTGAAAAGGTGATAAGAGTCATGAAAACAAACAAATATAAAACATTTCCCAAAATGAAGTCGAGTTAGAGAGTGCAGAAAACAAGTGGTACCCAAAAAGTGACTGAATTTGATAAGGATTTTTAGGGTGTGTTGAGTTCTCAAACAATGGTGACTTATTGGGAGAAAGAAGAATCTTTGTTCCTTCCCTGGGCTCAGCTGATGCAGAAACTGGTTAAGAACTTAACTACTTTTTTATCAGATCCTCTTCGATCCTTGCGTTTGAAATTCCTTGGTTGGTAAATCTAGGCCTGCCTTTGGGGTTTCAACCTTTATTCCACCTTCATTTCCTTTCACGATGACCCATGCCCTCTTTTGTAAAGAGTCTAGTAAATAATTCACTGGCACTAGGAATTTTAGTTATCATCATTCACTTGCTACGGTGTTGCTCCACTTCCATCGAGTGTCCATAGCCCTGTCAGAGTCACCCCGATGCCACAGAACTTGCTCCACTGCCAACGAGCATCCATAGCCCAGGCAGAGTTATCTTCATACCCTCTCCTACTTTTCACTCATTTGATATAATTGATTTTATTTCAGCAGAATTCCCTGAGCGAGTGGGAGAGGAGGACGTATGTTATCTGCAAAATGATGTGGTTAAGGTGAATTTTTTCTCGCTTTGTTTTGAGGTACATGTGTTCCTTTCTAGCTTATCATCTTTCCCTTTAGGTTTTACCAAACCACCAGGCAGACACTTCATCAATTTTCCAATGTTGTTTATCTGCATAGGTTAGATACAAAACCCCTTCAAAACAACCACAATTCTCCCAATGCTTCTTGTGTTGTATGTAAGCATGAGTCAGGAACAGAGTTCTTTATACCGCATGAACTAAGGTCAACCAATGCCTTGTTAAACACAAACTTCAAAGCGCAAACAATACTATAACGAAAATGAAGAATTTCGCAATCAGCCTACCTAAAAACAAAATATCATGAAAACACACACACACACACATATATTTTTAATGATTAACATAAATGTTGTTTTAGGGCTTGTCCATTCATCGGGAGGGTGTCAGGTTCCCCGCTCAGATTTTGCATCCAATATGTGCCTACCCCAATTTTCTCGGTTACCTGAAAAGGTCTGAACCATAGACTCTGAAACTTTGAATGTTTTCCCTTCGGCTCACTCGGTCTGTCCCATTTCAGGACTAAGTCTCCTACTTCAAAATTCTTCTCTTTGGCCCTATGCTTATCATACCATAGTTTAACTATCTAGTGATGAGCAATGCACTTTGATTTTTCTTTCTCCCTTTATTCTTCTAACATGAGGAGGGTATCAATTCTTTGTTGAATAACCGATAAGGGTTTTCCTCTAGAATCCTGAGAAAGCTGAAGAGATGGAATATATAGCCCGTTCTAGAGAATGGATTATTTTCCGTATACTAGAAAGTATGGGGAATTCCCTATAGATTCCTTTGGTGTTAATCTATTAGCCCATAAGGCATTATAAATTGAACTGTGCCAATTCCTCTGGTTGTTTGCAACCGTTTTCTTTAACATCCTCGCTAGGTTCGTATTGGTTGATTCTGCCACTCTGTTCCCCGGTGGATAGTAGTTTGCAGAGTATCTGATTATGATTCATTTGTCTAAAGAAAAATATGTTAATAGGGTGGAAGAAAAGTAAGCGACATTATCGAAAACGTGGAAGGCATACCAAACCTTCTGATCAAATGTTGTTCTATGAATTGGATCACCACCTTTTCATTCACACGAGTTAGAGGAATGGGCTCTGTCCATTTAGTGAAATAGTCTATGGTAGTCAGTATATATTTATGTTGTTTTGAATAACGCGGTGTAATTTATCCTATGATATCTAACCCCCGTTGCTCGAATGGCCTGGATATGACCACAGGTTGGAATGGGACAACTTCTCTCTTTTCCCTCTCCATGCTTATTTGACAATTTTTACAGTTCCTAGAGTATGTGTGAGCATTCGTAAACATAGTAGGCCATTAATAGTCAGCTCTCAGTATTTTGGGAAAGGTGGTATTTCTTACGAAGTGTCCACCTACAGGACCATTATGGAGCTCCTTCAGAACCTTGTCTGCATATTCTCATTTGAGACATATTAAAAGTACCCCATCATAATTGACGCAGAAGAGCACCAAATTTATGAGGCGATATTGTGTTGATTTTAGCCTAATATCTCTCCTTTCCTTAGCGTTTAGGTTTTCTCGGCAAGTCCCATGGTGTAGGAGATAAGATAATTTCCCATACCAAGACTCCTGCCCTGGGGATATGTATGAAGATTCACTACACCATAATTCCAATTCATTCTCCCACTAGGGATCTTCATTTACTTGGTCCTGGGATTCAGCTGCCAGTTTACATAATCCTTGTCCCTTAACCACTTTGGCAGTTTTTATATCGAGATCAAATTCTTGGACCACTGCCATCCAGTTCCCTCTCCATTCCCCCATCTCCTGCTAAGTAAATAGGGATCCGACTGCAGGATGAGGAACAATGACTTTGGTGTTGTTCTTTAGGATGTAATATCTGAAGTGTTTCATTTCCTTGTACACCGCGTAAGCCTTCTTTTCTATAGCAGGGTAATTTAGTTCAGCCCCTTGGAGATTAGTGCTCATAAAGGAGATCGAGGCCTCATTGTTTTTATCATCCTTCTGAGTCAATATTGCAACTAATGATTGGTTGGAGGAAAAAGTGTAGAGGAAAAAATATTTGCTAAAGTTGAGACTTCGCAAAACTGGATCTTGAGATATTGCAGTATTAATATTGCTGAAAGAACTTTTTCGCTCATCATCCCACTTAAATTCAACATCTTTTCGGATCATCTTTTGTAAGGGTTTGATAGTTTTAGTGAAATCGGGGGTGGACTTTTTCACAAAATTGATTTTCCCAAAGAAGGATTGTATAGCCATTTTTTTGTGGGGTAATGGAAGCATAGCTATAGCCCTAATTTGTTCTGAGTCTATACGAATTCCTGCTTGAGATATAATATGAACTAAGAGTTGCTATATCGGTGGGACTGGGTAGTTGTGCTTTTCTGATGCTCTGTTGAAGTTCCTGAAATCCACACACAGACGAATCTCCCCAGATTTGTTTCTGACAGGAACCAAATTTTCTACCCAAGCAGAGTGTCTAATTTGAAAGACTGACACATGAGGGGTTCCAGAGATGCGTGGTACTTCCGAAGCATCTGGTGGAAGGGTTTTACTCCTTGTTTTAATGAGATTGTGTGTTGAATGATATGGGTATCATAATTTTTCATATCTTGGTAGGACCATGCGAAAACATATTGATATTCTATGAAAAGTTTGAGATAGGTCTTCCTTTCTTCTTTAGATATTGTCTTTCCAATATTAATATTCTTGGGGTTCTCCGGGATTCCTAGATTAATAGTTTCGTACATGGGACATGAGCTCCCTGTCTTTGTGTTCGTTGACCCTTTAAATATTTCCCTTAAGTCGAAGAGGTTCTCTACATTATATACCCCTTTTGGTATCGTGTGAAACCTCAATTTTTCAATCAATTGATCTATTTCAACTCTTTGTACATGGGGATCGGTTTCCACCAGTTGTTCCTGAAATATTTCATCGTCAATAGCCAAATATTTAAAATTTTCTTGATTGGTTAAGAATTTTATGATCTATTCATCTCCTTCAAAAACCTTCCTATTATAAATATTGTTGGGCACCGACAGTTTGTAGAGTAGCTCAATAGTTCACCGTGAAGCTTAATAGTCTTCTAAAGGGGATATCCTTGAGGCAATGGTGGCCAGAGAATTAGCAAGAGTGTTCTTTGTTTCGGGGATCACTCTAATGTTGAAGGCTTCAAAATGTCATATTAGTTTGTGCACTTCCTATTGATAATTCCTCATGTGGGTAGAGTTGTAGTGTATAGTGTTCCTTACTTGTCTAACGATGATTTCAGAATCTATGAAAACCTTTAGTTCTGTAACATTCAATTCTATGGATTTCTTTATCCCTTTTACTAGAGATTCATACTCGGCGGTGTTGTTTATGCATTAAAATTCTAGTCTGCAGGACAGGAATTTTCATTTACTTTTGGGATCAATGAGGATACACCCCACTCCTAATCCCTCTTGTGACTTAGAACCATCAAAGTACAGGGTCCAAAATTGTGAGCGAAAAACACCAGTTTCTTTTTTCCTACCACTTTTCTCCTTTCCTCCTATCTCCTCCGTGGTTTTTAATAGAGGTTCTTAATAGAAGAGGATTTATTCTACCGCTGTCGACAAATTTTCTTGAAAAGTATTTTTATTTGAGTAAGAGGGACATCAGATGAGAGAGGGGAGAAATTACCGAAATCAGAGTCGCAGGAATAATTTCCTAACACAGGGAAATCTGACGAAGAGGGTTCGTTGAGGGATTCTAGGTCAGTGACAGTATGTTTTAGATATCTTTCCCTCTCAATCCTGATCATATTCGTGTGTCCTATTATAACCCTATAATTCATAGGATCATCTGTTGAATGGAAAATTTTCACTCTGGATGTATTTTGGCTTGCAAATAATATTTCATTTCT
>SNQJ01S0299549.1:0-10404 GCA_010110895.2 Picea sitchensis
CAGCATGCTACAAGTAAGACATCTAAGAGCTTTTGGTAAGCCACTTGTTTTGGTTTCCCAGTTGTGGAAGAACAGGTGATAGAAGATAAGCAATGTATTGACATATATTGAAGGAAATATATAGTATCTCTTTATTTACAAAAAAAAAAAAAAAATTGTAGTATTTCAATCTTCAAGGGCCATGGAGTGAAGAAAATAATATTATGGAATGGCAATACACAGAAAAACACATAACTCAAGGAAATGAGACGTAAAATCTTTGTCTTCTCTTTCTAATTGATATTTTTGTAAGTTTTCGTTTACATTCGGCGAGAAGAAGCCTGGAATAGATATTTGATCTGTTTATTTATACAAAAATGTCTTAAACAAAAGTAGTTAGACATTCCACATTCTTTTTCACAAAATAGAATGCAATTAAAACTAAAAGAAACAATGAAGATATTTTTGGAATTGTTGAGATTTCTTTTGCTCGTTGGAAATTCACTCGCCCTCTATTTGCTTATGGATGTACTTGGATTTTTCTAATCCTTGAATTGTGCATGTAGTTCCATTAATGCAACAACGAACTTGGAAGGTTCAATATTTACATTTAACTAAAATGAGAAATCCTTTTTGTGCACCAATGGTAATTTTTCTTGAATTTTAATAACTGTCTGTTGTGTGATCTGATGTTGTAAGCTCGGTTTCAATAGCAGATCATTTACCATCCGTAAATCAACATCATTTACCTGTTGGATATAATTTTTCACATTCTCTCTACTTCTCTTTAGACTCTCTTTTTTCTTTTCGATCACAATTTGTCCAAGTGTATCATGAATACCACTGACATCAATCTCTGCCATTTCTCCCTTTATCTACTCAAACTGTGAAAAAGGAGCAATCATGGGTACATTGAGTTTTTGTCTCCATACTATGAATCCTTGGAATTTGGACCTGGTCGTATAGGCTTCCCTCTCCTTTTCATGAATATTCTTCAAGGAATTATTAATCACTTGATAATGTCTTTGAATAATATCTATATTTTCATACAGATCTTGTTGGACAATTTTCAACTTTTGATTTACTTATGATGCTTGCTTCTTGAATGCAAAAATATCCATTCTTGTGCTCTCGGATAAGTTTATTTGGGCCTACAACTACTCTATTAACCTATCTCGCTGGGAAAGCATGTTATTATTCAAGTGTTGATTTTGAACACTTACTTCTAATTTATCTTCTAACTGCTTAATCTGTTGCTCAAAACCCTGTCTAATTTGATCAATATCAAAATTGATTGTATCTGTGGCAATCACTTTCATCTATTGCATATCATTATGCAATTGTTCAATCAGAAGATTCTTTTGTTCCAATTGTTTTGTGAGATTATCCACTGACCACTGGTTGGCAGTTGCAAAGGCTCCCAATGAGTATGTAACTTATTTTGCAAATTCAAGGTCACTATATCCCTCTCCATCATATATCATCTTATGATTTTTGGTAGTTACTCCCTCCTTCTTTTGAGATTCACTTCTTATGATAGCCTTCCTTTTCTTGTTGAAAAAAAAAATTGATGAAGACATATCTTCAGGTTCAATAGGTGTCAGATCATCTATGTTGATAACCTCTGAACCAAGTAACTCAGAACTTGTTGCTAAAGGAGTTAATGATGGTATGGGATAAATAAGTGTAGTAGATTCTTCTTGATTTGTGGTGTTTTTCATTAGAGTTTTAGTGTTTGGCAATGACAAAGGAAAAGTGTGCCCCTGTTTCATAAAATCTTCAAATGATGCTAATAAATCTTGCTCATTTTTTCCTGGTATAGACATTCCTGTAATTATTTCATCTTTAGACAATGTATTTGCATCCTTTTTCACTTCCATAGCTTTGTCTTCAGGAAATCCATGTTGTTTGGGCTTTGTTGATTTTGTCACCTGTGAAGTTGGGTTGAGTCTTTGTTCTCCCTGCAATACTTTGGGTAGACTGTTCCTTCTGTGCTTCTATAAACTGAGGAAGCATGTCTATTGATCTTGAGGAAAATTTTGAAATCTGATTACAACTTCATCATAAGATCGTACTCCTCTGAAAACTTCATCATAGGATGAATCTTCATGGATGTGTCTTTTCATATTGAATTAAGCCACCTTATGTGGATCATGCCTTTTGTACTCAATGTCAACTAGTTTAATATCTTCTATGGCAGAAGCCTCCACTTTAGCGTGTCCAAAATCAGATAATGAAAATACACCAATCTGTATAGGAAAAGTTGGCCAAACTCTTTTTTGTGGTGCCTTCAGCTCTTTGGTTATCCCTCCTGAAATTGTTTGATGTGCTACTTCTCTGCAAACCAGTCTATCTGGTAAGAATTTGGGAAGAGCATGAGGAGATATGTTGGCACAGGGGCAGACCCAGGGTTCAACGCTACAACAACGCACCAACAAAACCCTAACTACTGGCCCTTTCAGCAACACTTGTGAAGCAGACGAAGTCTCACCCGAGGTAGAGGCAGGGGCGGTTGCAGGACTCAGATGTCTACAACCTTAGCTGGGACACAGATCTGTGATTCTAACACTTAACAGAGCACTCAACAATTATTATTCGTCAATATCCGATCTCAGTTACAATACAATTTAAACCCTAATTACAGAGTATCATAATATTCATTCAGATATATTAACATACGTACATAAGTCATATCTAACATCCATCCATATTATTAAGCACTAAGCATCAACAGATCATTCATCTATATTAAAGCACTAAGAAAATAAACACATAACCACATCAATACATCGCACAAAGCATAGCAACACAACATGTACGTGGTTCACCCCCACTTTGGGGCTATGTCCACCAACTCTTCTCTTCTTTATTATCTTTGTTCAAGCTTCTTACAGGCACATAGAATCCAAGTTCTACTCCGCAGAAGATAGGAGATTTGCGCACACTCCGCCAGATCCTCCTTCTTCTAGCTAGGATATAGCACAAAGCCTTCACATAGTCTCTTACAGTTACTTGCACTAGCCTTGCAAGCCTCACACAGTATGCACAAAGCACTTACAATTCTTGATCACATAGATCCAACTCTAGAACTTAGCACACAGGTCTCTTGGTCTCTCGGTCTCTCTCTTACATTGCCTAGCTACTTATTTTTATATTACAAAATAGGCCTAAACATGGGTAAACCCATGGGCCGACATCCCATACCCATTACATAATCCTGAATCCCAAAAAGGGCCCTAAAAGGGGCCGAGATCCTGCGATCTCCGCTTCGTCTTGAGCTCCGCCTTCGACAGCCTGTTGAAGTCCCAAAACTAGGTCAAACATGACCAAGAATCCTCAAAACTTGGTCAAGGGCCAACAAGCCCCCAACACTCACATGTGACTCATCCCGAGTCACTCTGATCTGAGTAGTTCTGCTTCAAAATCCTCGAGATTAGCTCGAGCTGCTTCGACTTGTTGTTGTGCCATGGCCTCTTCTTTAGTGAACTCTTGTATGACTTCTTCGTTGATAGGTCCCTCTAGGCGTTTTTCAGCTACAATGACGACTTGCTATAGTTCTGCTCCTCGGCCTTCGATCTCTATGAACAGTTGGTAAGCCTCATACTGTACAGGTTGGAGCCTCTGAGTTACTCCCATAACTCTGCTCTGAATAGTGTGGACCTTTTGCTGGGTAGTGCACTACTCTTGGGATCGCTTCATTGTTTCCACAACTGACAGGGGCTTCAACTACGCATGTATTGTCTCTGCTTGTTGCTTCGCTTCCTGGAGTTGTGAGTCCAGTGCCTTCAATTTTGGATCCTCAGTGAGTCGCTCATACGTCTGGGCACTGCGATCACTCAGTTTCTTGCATTCTAGGGTAAGGACTTTTATTCTTTCAACTGTGCTTCGAGCAGGTGCTTCTCTTTGATCCCTTACATCATGCGAGGTGTCAGGTACGGTGCAGAGCTCTAAGTCTGTTATTCGTTGTTGTAGTTGTTGGATAGCTTCTGCAAGCTACTCTACTTGATGCATGACTCAGTCTTCTGCCTGCGGTTCTAATCCCGTCACATAGTGGAGGGCTCTGTTAACTACTTCTTTCACTTCGAGTTGCTCTGTGAGCATCTATTCTTTTTCTTGTTGCATATGTACTCTCTCTTCTTCAAAATTTGCCTGGAGAGCAACCTTCTCCTATTATACAACTCTGCGGTGTTATGTGAGTACTCCTTGCTCTTGCTTCAAAGCCTGGGTGGATTGTTCTGTCTCTTCTTATGCGCGATAAAGGAAATCTTCGACCACATCAGCTAGTCGACGAAGTTGGGTTGGCTCATCTCCCAACTCTGGTTCTCTTGATGCCAGGGGCGTAGTGGACACTGCGTGGCTGGACTAAAGGGCCCATTGTACCCCTCAAAATTCGACCTTAATTATTTTGTACATTTCCTCCTTCTTAGATTCTTGTTTCTCCATGATTTCTAGTGAAGCGTTGTTTAGAGCTACTATGATGAAGTCAAAATCATCGGTAGTGAGCACAGTCTTCATCTTGGTCATAGTGGCTTTTGATTTCTTCCGGGAAGAAGGTTTCGGGGGGGAAACCTTCCTCTTCTTTAGGGGATCAACCTCGTTTCTGGGCAGTGTTACTTCGCATGGCTTCTGTTCAAATCCTTTTCCATTTATCTCTTCGTCATCACCCCCTCGGTCAGGTGACACAGAAGCAGTCTTTCCTGAGGCACTGCTTAAATCTTGGACCTCTTCGATCTTCTTCGTTCTGCTGGGTCCGAGTGTATCATGTTCTTTCTGCATGGTCTCTAGGCTGTCAGGGTCAGACATATCTGTAGGGTTTTCCGGAATAAGGAGGTCTGCCAACCAGTCCTTAGTGATCTCCTCAAGGTCCTCTTCTGTGAGTTTGTAGTACGACTGAAGTTGCTCCTTATGTTCATCGGCTCGCGCTGTAAGGTAGACGAAGTGTTGATCTACGCAAAACTTCATCAGGGGTCAAAACCTTTGTAGGGTGTTCGGAGTCATGCGAGGTTCAGCTTCGATGGCTCTCTTCAACTAGAGTTAATAGGTGTGAAAAACAACGTTCGACTGCCACTGTTTATTCATATCATTCGAGTACCAGAGTGTAGTGAACTTCACAGCAAGCAACTCGAACAGTTCAATATCTGGCAATGAAACCATTTGTTGGCATAGGGGTAGACCCAGGGTTCAACACTACAACAACGCACCAACAAAACCCTAACTACTGTCCCTTTCGGAAACACGTGCGAAGCAGATGAAGTCTCACCCGAGGTAGAGGCAGGGGTGGTTGCAGGACTCATATATCTGCAACCTTAGCTGGGACACAGATCTGCGATTCTGACACTTAACATAGCACTCAACAGTTACTATTCGTCAATATACAATCTTAGTTACAACGCAGTTTAAACCCTAATTACAAAGTATCACAGTATTCATTCAGATATAAGGTATTTAAACACTAAGCATGTGTACATAAATCAGATCTAACATCCATCCATATTATTAAGCACTAAGCATCAACATATCATTCATCTATATTAAAGCACTAAGAAAATAAACACATAAACACATCAATACATCGCACAAATCATAGCAACACAACATGTATGTGGTTCACCCCCACCCTAGGGCTACGTCCACCAACTCTTCTCTTCTTTATTATCTTTGTTCAAGCTTCTTACAGACACATAGCATCCAAGTTTTACTCTGCAAAAGACAGGAGATCTACGCGCACTCCGCCAGATCCTCCTTCTTCTAGCTAGGGTATAGCACAAAGCCTTCACACAGTCTCTTACCGTTACTTGCACTAGCCTTGCAAGCCTCACACAGTATTCACAAAGAACTTACAACTCTTGATCACATAGATCCAACTCTAGCACTTAGCACACTGGTATCTTGGTCTCCCGGTCTCTCTCTTACATTGCCTAGCTACTTATTTATATATTACAAAATAGGCCTAAACACGGGTAAACCCATGGGCCGACATCCCATACACATTACATAATCCTGAATCCCAAAAAGAGCACTAAAAGGGGCCAAGATCCCACGATCTCCACTTCGTCTTGCGCTTTGCCTTCGACAGCCTGTCAAAGTCCCAAAATTAGGTCAAATATGACCAAGAATCCTCAAAACTTGGTCAAGAGACAACAATATATATAGAAGCCGAACACTCTAATGTAGGAGAAGCTCTCCTCAATATACCAATCTGCGATAGCAACTAAGTTTCCCATGATTTGTTTTGAAATTTTAGGGGGAGGGTGACCATAGATAGCTTCATGAATTGGAATGATCATGTTATGACAAATTTCATAAAAGGAGTCCTTTGAATTTTCCTCCCATAGCTTAGCATGATAAAAATGTATGGGCTCGGTGACAGTCGGAGTCCAGCTCCAATTCATAAGAGAAAATGGGGTCCTGAAAAAAATTGCAACCATAATATATGTAGACAAGTAAAAAGGAGCATGTTCTCCTTTCAACTTATGAGTTTTGTATTCCTCAATTTGCTTCGCTAAGTTATTTGACAACATTTTTCTCCAATCAAAAGTATATCCCTCAACAACCTCATGGATTATGGGAACCCATTCTATGGTAAAGTGGGCATGATTTTTCTTACCAAACATTGTACAAATCATAATGGTAATGTACAAGATATGAGCATCACAAGAGAATGTAGAATATATACCATGGGTATCAGTTTTGAACTTATTTTGATTTCCCCACCAAGATTTTACTATATCATGGATAATTCTATCATATTTAGTGCATTCCTCATCCTCAAACTTCATTATAAATGATTCATTGTAAGTATATTTGGGGTTAAGAGTTAATTTGTACATTACTTGAATGTCCTCATGTCGAAAAGAGCCGACGATGGTCTTTTGGTGATTGTAGATGGTTCTTGTTGGGATATCCACGTGTTCTAAGGCCCAACTTATCATATCGGTATATGGAATTAGTTTCGTCCGAGCAACAACTCTATGTAGTTCGGACTTAGCCACATGCCTTAACTTAGCTGAAAATGTATCATCTTCTTCTTTCATTGAATCATCAGAACAAAGAGAAATTTCCGACTCTAAAATTCCATAAACGTGCTTCCAAGATTTAATGACATATGTTGCTCGAGCATTAGTGTCCGTTCAGGATATAAATATTATTGAAAAATAACTAGGTAACAGAGTATATTATATAGATGTGTAAGACAACCTTACATATATCATAGATATTGCTTCACTGCCAGTGAGCTTGTTTAGTACCCTGATGAAGTTATCTATATTTCCCTTAATTGAATTTCCTTTCACCACTTAAAAAACTTTCCCTTAATTGAATTTCCTTTCACCACTTAAAAAACAAGCTTTCATTTAACCAAGATGAGGGAAATCAATATATAAATTTCCTTTCATCATCTCTATTGGGACAAGATGGGGGAAATCAATTTGTGAATTTCCTTTCACCATCTGTCTTTGATTTTATTACTTTGAAGTGGGGGCAATCAATTTGTATGTAAAATACAAGGGATGGCATCTGTTTAAGATCTTAATGAAAAAGAAGGGTTGTCTGCAATTTTAAGAATACTCTGAGATTAGTTTTTCTTCCAATTCTAAGTATACCTTCACCTATAAGTTATTTTTTTGGGAAAATTTCTTCATTTCAGGGATAAACCTTAAGCAAATTTGTCAGCTAAAATATGATATTAGAGCTAAATTTACTAGGATTGGCCTAGAAATACTTTTTCAATTACAATTAAAGAAACATAAAAAAAAAATTGCCCAACCTATTTTGAAAATATGCTTCTAATTTTTTAGTATTAGGCTAAGTTTTATCATTTCTACAGGGATCAATATGATGAGAAGGAAAAAATAATATTGTTTATTGAAAGAACTAGGGAGAGAAGGAGAAATAATTATATCAAACATTCAAAACCTCTTAATCTAAAGAATCATAATTTCACACAAGTTTCTATGTCAGATGAGACTTTTGATTTGCTCTGTCCCGCAGTCACTTTCTAACCGTTCTGATTTTTTATATTTAATAATTTATTTTCGTACCAGAGATGATCTTATACCCAATGAACATGATGTTTTAGATTGTATTTTTCCCCGCTTCTCCAATCTTTTCATCAGATGATGATGATATCTTTAATTCGTGGGAAAACATCCCTCATATCTATTTCAATCAAATTTTCACTTTTACTTAAACAATAAGGGAGAAGAGGAACTCTTACCTTTTTTCTTTTGAAGTTTTTTGGACAAGGGATTGTATTCGTTTATCACCTGATTCAAGAGAGTCCGAAGAAGGGAAAAAAATGAGTGTTGAGTGTGATGACTGTGAGTGTGTCAATTGTGCAATCTTTATTCTCCATGAAAAGGTTCGGGAGTAGTCAGAAAAAATTGAAGAGCTTGAGACTTCGAATTTTCAACTTCATCAGTGTATTCAATCTCAGGAATTGCGACATCGGGAAGAAATGGCGATTGTAACAAGAGCGGTGGGTCAAAACAAAGATCATTTAAATTATTATCTCCACCAGTTGAGAATTGTTCGCAGACAACAACCTCAAATGAACGTTCCCGTGGAATCAGATGAGTCTTGAGTATTTGCAACATCATCTCATGTTTTTGAAGAAGATTTACTTCTAGAAGATCGTCAAAATGTTGTTGAAGAACCACGATAATTGGCTCTACAAGAAAAAGTGGAGTTTCAAAAGTTAGAGGATTCCGTGGAAGGAAAAGAAGCAATACATAATGAAAATTCATTTCATATCAATAGTCATTAGCAATCTTCCATATATTCCTTGTTTTTTGTTTTTGAAACTATGAAATTAAATCAAACTTTAAACATATAATTTTTGAACCTTTAGTTTTCAAAGACTGTTATTATGTTTTGACGGTCTTATTTTATGAAATTTTCAGATATTTTTGATAGAAGAAGTATTGTTTTATTACCTACCGAATGAATTTTATTTTGCATAGTAAAAGGTGATTTATCTTTTGTAGAAAAAATATATTTTATTTTTGTTTTTCTTGAAATAAATTTGAAAACATTATTTTCTTGAGAATATTTACATAAATTTAGCATTGAAAAATACTTCAATAATTCTCTAAAAAAGAAAATGAAAATACATTTTTTTCCAATGTCATTCCAATCCAATCTGGTATATGCAATGAAAACTAAAAAATAATTACTGCATGAAATGTTTTAAAAACTATCCATTTATAGGGGCCTCAAGAATTTCTCCATTTAAATTTTCAAGAGAGAATGAATTTCTCCCTTCTGCTGCTGCAATTTTGAAAGGTTCGAACCAAGGATGGTCAAATTTTTCGTGTTTCCCAACATCTTCTTTTCTGGATTCCCACTTGAAGACTAAATCTCCAGGAAGAAACTCCCTATCTTTAGCTTTCTTATCAAAGATGGATTTCATATTGTCTTGGTATTTCTGGAGCTTATCCACTTCTCTTCTATTTCGCTAGACTTAAATTATTTGATATATTCTTCTTGTTAGATCATTTGGTTCTTCATTCGCATCCTACCATAGTTTCATCATAGGAAGAGCGATATTAATAGGAAGAATAACATCTATACCATCAACTAATTGGAAATAAGACATACCTATAGATTTCTTAGTGTCGATTATGTTTGCCCATAAAGCATATTTTAAATGTATATGCCAAGCTTTCTTGTTTTCTGTCAAAACTTCTTAATTGTCGTCATTAAAATTTTATTAGATGATTCTGCCAACCCATTTCCCTGAGGATAATAAGCTATAGAATGGCCCAAAATGATATTATATTTTTGACAAAAATTTATCATATATTTGAAATCATGTGCATTATCTGTGACTATTTTCCTTGGACAACCAAATCTTGCAAGGATGTTCTCTTCTAGAAAATTTATCACTACTAAATATGTAGCATTCCAAGTTGGAATAGATTCAACCCATTTGGTAAAATAATTAGTAGCAATTAAAATCCATATATGTTGGGCACTTGATTATGGATGAATCTCTCCGATAAAACCTAGGCCCCATTGTTGGAAATGAGCTTCAATTTTGACAAGAACTAAAGGCAAGGTAGGAAGATTTTGCTTTCCAGCAAACAGTTGGCATGAATTGCAAGATCTGACCCTTGCATTTACATTAGTAAATAATTTCGGCCAATAATAGTCTGCCCTTAAAATTTTATAAGTTGTTTCTCTCCATGGATGATTTCCTCCACATACTCCTTTATGAAACTCATCAATGGCACCTTTTGTTTCAGATTTTGTAAGACAACATAACAAGAAACCCAAAGGATCCTTCTAGTATAACTTGACATTGATAATTAAATATTTAATTGCCTATAATTTTAAGGTTCTTGCCTTGGAAGGAGTCACGTCAGTAGGACATTGAAGAGTAAGAAGATATGAAATGATATTGTTGTACCAAGATGAGGAAGAAAA
>SNQJ01S0299550.1:0-10404 GCA_010110895.2 Picea sitchensis
AGACTATAATCGATTTAGCCAAGTCTTTCATACGAATTCAATAGAGACAAAACATGTCAATCTGAGCTTGACAGAATCATTTTTCAAAATCAATACTAACAGAGCAATATCAAATCTATCTTCGATACCAATCCAACTCATACAAGTAATTATGCTAATTCAAGACACGCAGCAATCATTTGCAAATCAAATCCAACAGGAACACATCGAAACAATTTGGGGCCGACACAATCGTTATGCAAAATCATATCAATCAAAACATAGCCACATGATTTTAGCAATCAAATCTTGTGTGCAGGTCGAATGCAATCCAAAACAAAAATATTGATTCAATACAAAACATAATCGTTCCTGGTAAATCGAAGTCAACATGATTGTTTTGAATAAATTAAAAACAAACAGAACTAATCTAAATCAAACCCAATCGACTATCCTAAATCAAACGGACATAATTGTTTCAAAAGCAAGTCAAACAAAATAAAAAAACAAATCAATTGCTTATACTAATCTGAGAACAATAAAATCGCATAACCAAATCATAACTATATTGGATTTTTAGGAAAACAAAATGATGTAAGCAGAACTAATTTATTCTAATTGCAAACGAAATCTTTTATATTATTTCAAATAAAAACGAAATCATTCCTTGAAATTTGAAGTAACAGAACCATTTATGACTCTATTAAAACAAATAGGAGTAATCAAAAGAAAAACCCAATCGGTTAAATTAATCCAAGCAAACTCACAAAGCAAAATTGATGTCAAAACGCATACCTGGGCAACTCGGTCATGATAATTTTGAATTGACAAAGGCCATTGCTGCTTCGACATTCCTGAAGACAATTGAACCGGTGGTTTTTTGTTTCTTCTCGTTGGCTTGAAGCCTGTCTCTCTCTTTTGACAGCACTGTAACTTGTTCCTCTAACGATTTGATCTTTGATTGCAACAGGGGAACATCGGTGTAATAACGTTCTAGCCAAGCATTACATTGGATACATGATGGTTGCTCGGGCTTTGATATCACAGGCGAGGGTTTGTTCAAGTTACTAAGGGTTTCCTTGTGCAGCTTGATTCCCGGGTAGTTAGGCTCGTTCTTAAGGCATGAAGGTAAGTTAGAGACAAAGTCATAGGGTTCCTTAGAGAAGAGGCCATGAGAATAGGGGTATTCCTCAGTCAGGAATCGTTCAATTTCGGAGTCCGAGTACTCGCTCAGCACTATTGGCTTCTGGTCAACATTTGGCTTGGGTTTGTTCCTAGCACATCTCGATATCCATCGAGCATGTTTCTTCCCCTTACTGTTGACAGTAGCATCACCTCTGCCTTTCTTCCTCATAGGCTTCTTTATGGCCTCAGTCTTGTCTTTAGTACACGGGTTGGCTATGGTATCGGGTAGGTCGATGTCAGGGCAATCCGAGGATTTGACAGGGGGTAGAAGGATATGAAATGGCACGGCAGGTCCAACCAATGTTTCAGTAACCACAACCTTTTCCACCTAGATAGACTCGGGAGTGGCAAAGCCATTCCTAGATAGGAAGGCTTTCCAACAGTCACCATTAAGACTCAAATGGTGGGCGATAATAAGTTTGATCAAGCAGTGATGAAAAAGGCTGCTATCAGCCTTCTCACACTTGAATCTTTTGGACATCTTGTACAGACTACGCAAGAAGTAATGTGGCATGTTCAAAGGATAGCCTATAAAATTCATCAATAACCAGAGATGATACAGAAATACCAAGCCATACCGACCTTCACAGGCCACAAACTGATTAACAATTGCCAAAAGATCGTGCCACCTACGTTTGCGGGTAGTGATAGGCATACCTTTATCACAGGAAACAACCTTCCTTAACGTGAAAAGGAGAGGCCACGACACCTCGTCTACTTTGGAATTTTTAAACCACCTTTGCCCTGTAGCTGGTAGTTCTGTAGCTGAACTCATGAATTCCTCATTAAGCTCAAGTTGTACGTCTCTTACCTTAGCCCTGCATCCTTCGAAGGTGAGGGAGAATTGTTGGGCAACCGAAAGGTTGAAACCCTCAAACCTTTGAATAAACACCAACCAACCACCATTTTCCAAATCTTTACGGGCATTGTCGAACAACAGGAGTGTTTGGCTACCATTTGGCTCTACGCGCACCACCAGTGCCATAGACAGAAGCACATGGTGAGCTGGGTGAACGGGCAAGGGTTTGGACAGGGTTTTCATAGGATCAAAATAGCTCACAGGCTTACCCAAAAATCAACAGAGTTAACCCGAGATAGGGGGAAGGCATTAATGCCCGAGTGTGCGAAGGTGGTGGAGCTAGATCATCCCATACAAAACAGTCATTTCCCATAGTACAACCAACGGCGCATATAGTGATTCAAATCACTATTGCATATGTCAAAAACTATGTCGTTCAAACAATCAATGAAATCTATGGTAAGTTGACCAAACATTTGCACGAGCAATAGTTTTAGCATAGTTTTAAAACCAAAACAATGATTCGAAATCAACACCAAGGATTCGATCATATCAAATGTTGTATGAAAAGATTACACCAAGGTTCTAAACACAACGTTAATTTGTTTTCATGAAACCAATGTGTCAAGGAAATCGATGAAAGACTATAGAGCATCAAAACACCAATGTATCAAAAACTCGATCATAAGAATATCATCACAGTCTTATAAAAACGAAGTCATATTAACAATTAAAGAATGCCAAATGAGTAAAGATCTTGGAACCTTGCCAACTGTGCAACTATAATTAAATTGGAAACACAATGAACACATAGACAAGAGTGACCATAATAATCCAGTGACGATTTTAATGTGACTTTGAAATTAAATTTTTCACACTTGCAGTCGTGAAAACGAGAACAAAGGCAGGTGTGCAAATTGCGCAAAAATAATAGTGTTGTTTTATTTCGAAGATTGCGATAAAAATCAAGGTTCGCAAAACACTGGTGTAGGCAGCTTATAAGGACAGTATAAACAAGCGAATTGGCTGCCAACAATGGCGACACACTGGTAGAAGCAGTTATCTCTGCCAAAAGAACAACTTCAGATTAGGATAACAGGAATAATTCAAATAGAAATAACCAGAAAATTGTTTAAACATCATCAATGATCAAATATTCCAGCAGTGTTTAAATGATGAAAACTGATAACAATCTTAAGACAAGCAAGCCATGATATTAAACATAAAATCCCCAATACTTTTGATAGAGCCACTGCTTCCAGCAGGCGTCCATAGCCTCGACAGGTTTTCCATTTAACCCACTCTGATATCTGTATCCTGCCAAGAAGTTCCAAATCAGAATAAAGGACATGTTAAGGTTAAGAGGTTTCATATTTACGAATTTTCATATACCCGACATTGCTTCGCTGCCAGCAGGCCTGTTCAGTACCCCGGCGAAGTTGTCTTGGTGTCATGCATGCATTTACCCGCTGCCAACAGACCTGTTCAGCATCCCAGTGGGTTTACAAGCACTTCCCACAGCTCTTTTATTTAGTTTTTTTTTTTTTAAAGATATATATAGTTGAGCGGGGTGACGCTGAAAATTATGATATTTTAGCATATTTTTTTATAGACCTCAACAAAAAAATTTAGAACTGTCCTTCATTAAGATCCAGAGGTGGTTTGTTTACAGAACCAACTTTTTAAGGCAGGGAGACATCTTTCTAAGTCATTCCCTTAAGGAACAGAGACAGCGTAAGAAGATAATATATGATCATGACAAGCTTTACTCACAGACGGAAATCAGTTAACTTCTTTCAAACAACAGTTTTTGCCAACACAGATGTAAATTTCAGAAGTATATAATTGATGTTTATACAATGTTTCAACAGTGATTTTAGTGAAAGAATTTTCTGTTTTCTTTGTCTGAATAGTTCAGCATGCAGGTATGTGTATTTCAAACACAAAAACTAATAAGCGGAAAGGAAAAAAAATCAAAACCAAAACAGTAAAAGAAAGGAAAACAAAAGAAAAATATGTACACAGTATACAAAAGGTTGTCATCAAGAAAAATATATTTTCAGAGCTTGGCCATTCACCGGATAGGTGTTAGGCTGCCCTTCTAGATTCTGCAATTGAAAAGAGCTGGGACCCAGTTTCTTAGCAATTAAAAATGGTCCAAGCCATAAGTTTTGAAATTTCGTGTGTTCTCCCTTTCCCTCATGTGGTTTGTCCCATTTCAAGACGAGGTCACCTACTTCGAAGTTCCTATTAGAGGCAGAGTTAGAATCAACCCATCTTTTGACCACCAGTTGATGCTGATCTAACTTACATTTAGCTTGGGCTCTTACCTCCTCTAGCTTCATCAAAGCGTTAATTCGGTTTTCCAAAGGGGGACAATCTTCTCCTTGTATTTTCTGTGATAGCTGAAGTGAGGGAAGAAGAATGTGTGGTGGGAAAATTGCTTCTCTGCCATAGATGAGAAAGAAGGGAGAGTTACCTACATCATTTTTTGGTGTTACCCTATCAGCCCAGATTGCGTTTAACAGCGCATTATGCCAATTTTTGTGATTTTCAGCCACCGTTCTCTTGATAATTTTAATCAAATTCTTATTTGTTGATTCTGCCAATCCATTGCCTTGGGGGTAGTAGCTGGCAGAATACTTCAATTTAATTCTTTTTTCTAAAGAGAACTCGCTCATCTCAAGAGACGAAAAATAAGAAGCATTATCGAATACTAAACAGTCAGGGATACCAAAACGAGTGATAATATTCGAATTTAAAAAGGCAATTACCTGACTAGTATTCACAGTTCTTAATGCGGCAGCTTCAGACCACCTGGTGAAATAATCTGTGGCTGTTATGATAAAATTGTGTTGTTGTGAGGATGGCAGATTGATTGGACCTATGATATCAAGGCCCCACTGCTGAAAAGGAGAGTCTACTAAAACAGACTGCAAAGGAAAGGCTAGTTTCTGTAACCGCCCTGATGCTTTTTGACAAATAATACATTTACGGCACAAGGCATGGGCGTCTCTAAAAATTGTGGGCCAGTAATAACCAGCTCTCAAAACCTTATGGGCAGTGGTGTCACCACCAAAATGCCCACCAGCTTCTCCTGCATGCAACTCTAGTAAGACTTTTTCTGCTTCATCTTTCTCAAGACAGCGCATCAGTACGCCATCAAAACTTTGACGAAACAGAACACCATTAATCAAATGGAAGGAGGAAGACTTTAATCTTAAATCTCTTCTTTTAGTGGGATCCAGGTGATGGGGGGATGCCCCATGTTCAAGACATAATTTTATATCGTCATACCGTGGACTGACAGAGTTTTGTGCACAACAGATTGCATTTTGATCGTGTTGTCCTAGGTTTGACCTATCGTTTTCTTCTTGTTGTCTTGCTGCTGAATCAGAAACTAACTTGCATAACCCTTGGACTCTCACTATTTGAGCTAGGGTAATTTCTATGCCGTACTCCTGTAAAGAAGTAACCCAGTTAGCCCTCTTTTCTCCTAGTTTTTTCTGCACTAACAGGTTCCTGACGGCTGGGTAAGGGACAATAACTTTCATCCTAGATTTCAAAAGATAAGATCAGAAGTGCTTGACTGCTTTGAAAACAACGTAGGCTTACTGATCTACAGTTGGGTAATTATGTTCAGCACCTTTGAAAGCAGAGCTCATAAAGGCAATGGGTACTTCATTGTTTTCAGTGTTCTTTTGAGTAAGGACGGTCGCGTAGGAATGGTCAGAAGAAAATGTGTAGAGTGTGAAATCTTGCGAAAAGTCAGGGCTCATGAGAGAAGGAGCGTCTATTATGGCCTTTTTTATTGCATTAAAAGCTTGATTTTCTAGGGGTCCCCAATGATATTGTGCGTCTTTCTTAATTAAATTTTGTAAAGGTCTGACCATTTCGGAGAAACTGGGGACGAATCTCCTGACGAAGTTTATCTAGCCTAAGAAAGACTGCATAGAATTTTTGGATGTAGGAGGGGGAAGTTTCGAGATGACTTGAGTCCTTTCGGGGTCAATAATCATCCCTTTGCTTGACACAATAAATCCTAAGAGTTTACCCTGTTCTATTGCGAAGATGGATTTTTTAGGATTCAAGGAAATGTCGTATTTACGACATCGCTGTAGAACGGTTCTTAAATGAGCTAGATGATTGGTTTTCTTTTTTGAAAATACAGTAACATCATCTAAGTAAACTACAAAGGACTGATTGATTAAGCCTCGGAAAGTGATGTCCATCGCTCTCTAGAAAGTGGCACCGAAATTAATCAATCCAAAGGGCATTTTTCGATAAGTGTAGGTACCCCATGGAGTGCGGAAGGTAGTTTTAAGTTGGTCTAGGGGAGACATCAGGACTTGGTTGTACACTGAAAAACTGTCCAATAAGGATAGTCTTTCAGAACCAGATACCTATTGAAGGATTTGTTCCATGGGTGGGACATGATAGTTGTCTTTATCAGACACTTTATTAAGGTTCCGGAAATCGATGCATAGTCGGATTTCCCCACTTTTCTTCCAGACAGGGACAAGGTTAGAAACCCATTGAGTGTGCCTAACCGGGAAAATTATCTTAGCATTTAGGAGTTTATTTAATTCTTTTTTTACAGTCGGTTCGAGCTTAGGGTGCACTTTTCTTAATTTTTGTTGAAAGGGTAAGGTTTGGGGTTTCATAGGAATGACGTGTTGTATGATGTTAGGGTTGAAAGTTTTAAGGTCATCATACGTCCACGCAAAAACATCTTTAAATTCTTTGAACAATTTAATAAATGCAGCTTTTTCTTGTTCAGAACACCCCACACCTAAATTAATGCACTGTGGATTGTCATTAGTTCCTAAGTTTACTTTTTCATATGATAACGAGGAACTATTGGTTTTACAGTTGACTAATTTTTTGAATTTATCTTGAAGATCGTAAAATTTCTCTAATCTAACTACATATTTAGGGATTGAATTTACCATGTCCGATGAAGATTCAGGAGTTCTCGGATTTGGTATTACCGTGAAATCGTGCAAATTGTCGTCGTGAGTGCATTCGTCTATCACCGCGCCTTGAAATGTTTCTTCCATATGCAGGAAGCTACTAATCTGTTGATCGTCGTCGAAGACTCTCGAATTCGTAATGTTGTCGGGAACGGATGGCCTGGACAACAGTTCGATGGAGAATGCATCTGGGGACAAGCCTTCTGTAGGAAAGAGTTTGGAAGCTACATTAGCTAATAGATTAGCTTCAGCATTATTCAATCTAGGAATAGAATTTATATTGAAAGCAAAAAATTTATTCATTAAATTCCATACCTCGGATTGGTAGCTTTTAAGATGCGGAGATAGACAGTGGATAGAATCTCTTACCTATCTAACCACGATTTTAGAGTCGCCAAAGACAGCCAAGTTTTGAATGTTCATGTCTAAAGATTTTCTGAGGCCCTGCAGTAAAGCCTCATATTCTGTTGTGTTATTAGTACATTCAAATTCTAGCCTACATGCAATCAATGTTTTGTTACCTGCCGGATCGATAATAACGCAACCTGCAACAACTCCTTCTTTGGACTTTGACCTGTCAAAATAAAGAGACCAAATTTGATTTTTATCGGGTGCATGAGACCATTGTGTAGAAGTTGTTGGCTGCACATATGCTACAATCTCGGACTGTTGTTTTGGGTTGGTGATAGCTGAAGCCTCGGCCATGAAATTGCCGAAAAAGGTATCCATCCCATGTATTTCGGGTGAATCAGCAGAGGGTGTAAATGGTTCTTTGGGATCATTCAAATCTGTGACCGTGAACTTAAGGTAGCATTCACGATTTACCTTGATTTTGTTGGGCTTGCCATTCTCTGGAAGCCACAGGTGAGACCAATCTGTCGCGAAATAGCCATGTAGCTTTTTCGACCAGTCCTTGCTTAAAAACAAACCATACACTTCTGGAATATCCATGAAAATAATATCAATAACTTGATGAACCTTGGGGTTAGACGATAATATTATAAGCACATTCCTTAATTCGCCTACAACTTTAACACTAGTTCGATCAAGTTTGATGATTTTTAAAGTGGATGGTTCAACTTCAGCGTTAATCTTCTGACATACAGACCATGGCATCACATTGGAAGACGCTCCTAAGTCTACCATACAATTGTGCACGTTTCTATTAAAGATTTCGAAAGTTGACAAAAATGGAGGTACATTTCTGCGAGTACTAAGGGTGGTAGTTTGTGGATTTTTACTCGCAGTCTCTAAAGCTAATTTATCTACATTATTTACATTATTTACAGGAAGGCTTCCTTTATCATGAGGATCGGGATTTCTTTTAGTGGAAGTCTTTTGAGGAACTTTGTTCTGAACAACCTTGTTACTGCTTGAATTACCATTTTTGCTATTCTCTGCGATGTTTTGTAACATTTTTTGTAGCAGAAATGGAAATTTCAATAACTCATAAACAGAAATGTTAGCCCTCAACTTTTTAAGGTCTTCAACTAAATCGTAATCTAAGTTTGGGTTTACATGACTCTGTTTAGTCTCAGCTGGTTTATATTGCTTTGGGGGCAAAGTCGTAGTGTTTTCGAGAGAAGGTTTGTTTGCCGTCTTACTCCTAGTATTATAGGGATGTACTGTCTCGAAGTTATCTTGAAAGATGCTATCCGAGAAGTGTCCAAAAATGTATGGAGAAGACTCTTCTTATTGAACTGTCTCTTGTTCGACAACCTCCTCGGGAATCTCAGGAGGCATCAAGTTATCCTGGGCTTCTAGAATTGTTTGAAGGACGTATTGCAGACTTTCTAGATCTAGGCCCTTAGTATTTGGATTAGGTCAGTTGGTGGGAAAAGGCTTCCTGAACGGGGGTTTGTAAGGCCCTTTTCTCGAAGAAGATTCTTCGGTTGTATTTTTCAAGTCTATAACTTGATTTGAAATTTTTTGAACGACTTTAGTTAAGTTTTCTAAATCAGATCTTTCAAGTTGTGTTTTAGTTTGAGTAGGTCTAGGGAGGATTTCGATCTTCTTTTTGGAAGAAGAACTAGTCTCTGTTTCGTTTCTAGTGGTGTCTTTTAAACTAAGGATGTCTTTTTCAATCTGGCTGGCCTCTTCGAAGGCCTCTAACAACGTGGCTTTCTTAGATCATTTAACCCAAATGGCTATACTTTGATGCAAGGCTTTAGTATAGTATGTTATGATAAGATTCTCGGCAGGCATGGAATCCGTAGGGATTCGGTTCTTAAGTGTTAAGAATCTTTGATTAAAGTCTTTAATTTTCTCTTTTGGGTTCATTCTTAAGCTAGAAAGTTCCATAACTAGGACTTCCGGTGACTTATCGTCTCCGAACTTTTCCAAAAAGCATGACTCAAACTTTTCCCAAGACATGATGGTATGGGGTTGCTGGGCAAAGTACCATGTAGATGCATTGCCCTCGAAAGTATAGGGGAACAACCTACAGAATACATCTTCATGCTTGACATTGCAGAGTCTAATGGCTAACATAAACTTTTTAATGTGATCCTCTGCGATCTTTTTAGAGTTAGGGTCAAACTTGGGAAGCCACTTCTAAGGATGTTTGGGTAAGGGATGTTGTGCCCTAGGTACAGCTACTACATCCTATTCGAGCCAAGGTCTGGTAGGATTGTTATAGTTGGCCATTGGTGTAGGCAGTGTGGAAGGATGAGAAGAGGAACTGCCTTCGTTAGAAGAGTCTTCTCCCAAAGAAGAAGGAGATGATGGAGGTGGTGAGGGAGGTATTCCAGATCCCCCTGCAGCAGGAGTGAGGATTGGATCTGTAGGGTTCACAGTGAGGTTAGTGCCTCCGAGTTGTTCTCTGATATCAGAGAAATATAAAGGTTGGTCCAAAGGTCAATTTGGTTGCCTCAAACGGGCTAAGGCACTATGTGTTCTTATGAGAGATTGGCGAACAATCACTTGTATGTCACCACCTGTGGGATTTGGGGTTGCTGGTTCGACTATGATCCCTAAATCGTCGTTTTATGTGGTTGTTGTTTGAGGCGGGATGTCATCGTTTGAATGAATTCTTGTCACTATAGGTGAGCGATTAGGTGGTGGAGGAGTCTTACAACCACCTCGTGCCATTAATAAATTTCAGGCCCTCCTTCTAGCGCCATTTGTTGACAGGCGAAAATGAACGCTCGCCAACTGGAAGAGTGGATCCGGTCAGGGGTTGTCTAAATAACCCAAGACGTTTGGGATGACCCACCTTGATGGGTTTAGAGGCTCCGTTAGCCGATCTAAGTCCTAGGAAAACAAAAGAAAACTACACTAAGGAACTAATCTAAATGAAAACAATAATTAAAGCAAACTAATAAACAAATCTGAAATAAATATATACAATCTATTATCTATACTATGTAGCAATAATTCTATAAAATTAAATGTTCAATTATCAACAGAATTAGATCCAATTACAAATATACAATATTTACAGATTACAGATTTAAATGAAAACCTGCA
>SNQJ01S0299551.1:0-10404 GCA_010110895.2 Picea sitchensis
ACTTAATTTAATTTCCTTTTTACAAATTAAATGAAAAATACATGAGCACAATATGCTCCAAAAAGTATTAATCATTTTTACAATTTGAATGAGCATTAATAATTCATTGTCACCCATCATCAATCAACATTTTAATGATCTTCCCCATGGTGTGCAAAGTAATAATTCCCTATGTGGAGATCCTCCTAGATCATACCTCCCCACAAAAAACACTTTTGGTCCTCCAAAAGTATAGAGAGAAATTGTAACTTGAATTTCCGCAACTACCTTTACTAGCTTCTAGGAAGAGTCTTATTCTCCATGATGCACTTCCCTACTACTCAATCTGCATAACAAATTTATATGAAAATCCACACCCTTCTTCTCCTTCACCTTTGTACTTCAGAATGAGGATGTTGATGCCAACACTTGCATCAATGCAAATCTGTAGTTGATTCCTTTATCTGCATAACAAATGTCCATGAAAATCCGCACCCTTCTTCTCCTTCACCTTTTCACTTCGGAATGAGGATGTCAATGCCAACACTTGCATCAATTAAAATATGTAGTTGATAATACATGATCACCATTTTGAAAACTTCAAAGCAGTACCATGCTTTCCAAGAGTTTATAAAACACTCATGGACAAGTTTACAATGATTGTCAAAATAGACCTTAGACAAAAATAATGTCTCTCACTCAACAGTGGCTACAAGACCCATTACAATGTTTCCAACAAGGCTTAGTCATAAAACTAATGCCTTCACTCTCATCATCACTTACGAGTGGCTGATCACAACCTTTTACATCAATTTCTAGGCAACATTAACATCAAGGTGCACTAGTGGTGAATTCTCATGGTTTTAAAACCACCCCATTACAAACACGTGCAACATAATAAATAATTAAAATGCCTTCAAGAGGCATTAATGGTTAGACATCATGGTCTCAAACCACTTCAACATAATATGCACCAAAGGAAATATCCATCTCCCTTGTTTTCCATGATCTAACTTTAGGAATAGACAAAAATTCCCTGCAAATTTCAGATCTTGTTGCCTTGCTGCAGCATCAAAACCATCAGCATATGCAAGTACATTTTTATCCTCTTACAATTCTCAAAAAGAGGAAAAAACACAATTAATTGAACGAGACTTACATTGTTTTTTTCACAAAGGCACTAAATTTGTGGCTCAAAACTTAGCATACATAGCACCAACAAGTTTGTCTCGTCATTCCACAACTTTTGATTGTAAACTTGGCTATATTATGAAGAGTGCAACTTTTCCTCGTAAAGTGTGCCAAGTAGTCATGGGCTCAGCCATAGCTCTCAAATTTCACTGCTCATACCACTGAAAGATCTGTAACATTGGATCCGGATTGGAAAATCATGAAATTTGATTGTAAACTCGACCATACTCCGCAATAGGCTTCCTAGGCCTCTCCCTACTCCAGCACCTCAGTCTGTGTGCACACAAGTCGTACATCCTGCATAACTTGTTTGTCCCTCCTTCGAACAAGTTTGGGATGGAGCTTCCAACATTTCTCGATCCAATTTCCTCTCATATTGCAGTGAGTGCAATAGTTGTGTGACTTCATGCCCGTCTTTCCTTCACTATAAGGAATTTTTCTCTTCTGGCCCTTTGCAATACTCTTTTTGTTCCAATATGTTTCGAGGAGACTTTGATTTCCTTTGGAATCTCTTGCTATATCTATCACTTTCATAAAGTAATGTGCCAGTGCTTTTATTAGATGGTGTTAGTGATGATTCAATCTTTTTGCTTGAAGAATTACCTGCTTCTACTACTTTTGATCATTCTCCTTCAACATACCCCAATTCTGTAAACGGGGGCCTTCCTACAACCTCTAGTGGTTGAATGATTCCTTGGCCATTAATACCAAGACATCCTCCTTTATACCCCATCTTCCTCGAAAAATTCAAGCCAATTCCTTTGGTGTGCCTTTCAAAAACTCCAAAAGAAGCATCATCATTAATAAGAGAAGGATTTGAACATGGAGAGTTTTTTACCTCCAATATTGTGTGTGACACTTGACCATCTTCCTGAATTTTGACCAACTGTTCATTTTTTCTTGGTTTGTATGAGGATGAAGCTTCTAGGAAACCACCTTGGTTACTTAGTGTCTAGAGAGCATCCTATATTATCTAACAATATGTGAAACCATAAACACTTTCATGACAAGCACCATAACTAATATACATGTCATGCCCACAAGTTGGCCTAATCTTGGAGGGACTTTATGCCTCCTCTATAGTGGAACATTATCCAACTTATTCCTCCACAATATTTTCTAACATGAGTCTCAATTTATGTGTCTCATCCTCTACAACTTGTAGAATCCTTATGAGCTTTGCATTCTCCACTTGAATGCATTGGTTGATTTCTTCCAACTCTTGAAGTCTCGCTCGCTTCAATCATTTTCCCATGGTTGTCTTCTGCAAATGCCTCCAAATCTGCACTTTCAAATGGTAAATGGAGAAAATGGGAGAATATAACATAAATATGTTAATCAACCCTTTGAATAGTCACTCTGAATGACTTGAATCACACTCAAATGAAATTGTCCTATAGACCCCCTTATTCAATTTCAGGGTGGTCCAAGGAAACAACAAGATGGTTTTGAATGATTCACAATTATAAGTTCCCCCTTCTTGAGGGATTACATGCAACATACATGGATTAAAAATATTGCAGTGATTACAAATATTGTCTTACACCAATAATGGTCTTTCAATGCTACCAAAGAAGCTTTAGGAAAACAAACATGATGTCTCTCACTCTCAAAACCTCTCAAGATAAATGCCCCTTGTTACCAAATGCATCATTTTAAAGAAAAAAAATATATTAAAAACTTTGACCATATTACAACTTGTTCTTGGATCAATTCCTAATCTGTGACTTCATTCTGCAATAAAATATACAGCCCTGTGTCTTGTGTAAACAATCAAGCATTGTGCACCATAACTGCAATTTTTTTCATAACTTTTTGTTACAAGGAATGAAATCAATTTTTTTGAGGTCCTGTTTGAGATTTCGAAGAGATGTTTCTTTTGATATAAAATAATTGATCTCTTTTAACTCGTAGAGTGATAAAATGCTTCCTGAAACACAAGGGGCACACAAGTGTATTGTCTACAGAACTATGTGACTTCAAACAACGATATCTCATAAACTAGGCAACGAAATCAAATTCTGTAAAATAACCATTTGACATAACAGAGAATCCTTCAGAATGAGCTATCATATTCCCTATGAAACACATTTTAGAGTTTGTGACATATATCTGAAGTTTTCATTTCATACAACCGTGATTTAATTATTTTTGGGGTGATTTGCTTCAGTTTGAGTTCACAATTCAATATGTTAATAATAATAATAATAAGATACCCATTTGTGTAATCACCTGGGATTTCTATTTGCAACCTCTATCTCAAAAAACAAAAGCTTCTACTCAGAGAAAAATCATTTTTTTTCATTTTCAACGTATGTTTTCCCATTTTGGGGTGAATTGTATCAACAACATTTTATCTTTAAATATTGATTTGAAAAAACAATAATGAGAGTTATTTTATCTGCCTCTGAAAGAACTTTCCAACGCCATATCATTTGCTCAAATCTGTTGTGTATGTTGCACGCAATCTACATTTTAGTGACTGCATATATTGTGATTGTACAAAATCTGGTTCTTATGGGATGTATATCTTAAGAATAGATATGGATATTGAGAAGAAAAAAAATCCCCTTTGGTGTGTCTTGGAATCTAGTTTCCAACGCAACTGAAATTGTTAAAAATGGATAATATTAAAAGAGAAATCTAAATTTTACCAACAAGTACTCAAAAATCAGTGAATTCCACCTTCAATGTTGTCTTATTCTTGGATTGCAGCTAAGCAACTTGTATGGTCCATGATCTTACTGCCCATGATTATTCACAATCTGCAAAATTGGTCAGACCTTCTCTGATACCACTTGATCCGAGATTTTTTGTGAGAACTTTCTCTACAAAAATATACAACGATGATATTTTACTGATGATTAATTGCATGTGAAAATGAGAAAATAATTTCTTAACGATGCATATGAACGTGAGAAAATTGTCATAATTATGTGCATATGTGTAATTAAATATCTACTTAATCAAGAAAGAATGCAATTAAAACTCACACATAATTTGACACCCATGTGTTAAACGAGTTCACCAGACTCTTTTGGCTACATCTTTGGATCCACTTGGAATATGAATCTCTTTATTATGCATCCTATAGCAGGGTTGAAACCTTCTCACAAAATGTGGCACATGTTCCATAAATGGCTAAAAACCCAGAGCAACCTTCTCTTATACAAAGAGAACTTAAGGCTCTCACATAAGTGACATTTCTTCAGACACCAGAAGGACTAAATTCCTTTCTTCCAAGTTCTCTTGAGCTCTCTCTCCCAACTCCCTAGAACTATCCCAATCTCCCTCAAAAGGGGCCTCCTCCCCATAACTTACATAAGGAGTTTATATAGTTTTCTTCTCTCCATAATTCAAGGATACAAGATCCACAAATTTAGGATCTAATAACAACTCAAGGACAAAATGAGAAAGACTCTCAAACCAACCTATGAGACTCTTAACCTCCCCTTAAGACTAGGAAACTACTTGGAATATAATGAGGAAGAATCTCAAAACAACTCATGAGACTCTCAACTTCCCCTTGAAACTAGGAAACTAATTGTGAGATGGATTCTCACACTTAATTTAATTTCCTTTTTACAAATTAAATGAAAAATACATGAGCACATTATGCTCCAAAAAGTATTAATCATTTTTACAATTTGAATGAGCATTAATAAATCTTGGTCACCTATCATCAATCAACATTTTAATGATCTTCTCCATGGTGTGCAAAGTAATAATTCCCTATGTGGAGATCCTCCTAAATCAACCTTTCATGGACAGATGCAAACATTTTTTATAGTTGTGAGCGTGAAGATGTTTGAGAGGAGACTCATTATTTGCACATGTGGAAAGAATGCTCTGAATTGGTGTAAACATCATAGTCTTTGTTTTATGTTGTTGGAGAAATGCCACACAATCTGGTCAATGGGGTCAGCATAAATAAAAAAGGCTCCAGTGTCATGTGAGGTTTCTACTCCTAGACAAACTTGTGAAGAGTATGCAGGGGAAATGTCAGCGTCAACAGAGATTGGCTCATGAGTCATGACAACAAGTTGCAGATTTATTGTGTTGTGTGAAAGTATGTGGTGAAAGAAGCGACATCCAGTAATTAGTAGCATATAATTTTTGGTTGTGTATGTTATGAAGGATCAAATCCTGTCACTGAGAGGGAGGGGTGAATCAGTGACACAACAATTATATCAATTTTTTATTTATTAATGAAAACTGAATCTTAACACAATATTTTATCGTTGAACCCAAATGGGAAAAACACAAACTCTTTTCTATTAACTGCAAAATTTGTTTTACATGTTACATAGAAGGAAGATGTACTTCCTTTTTTATCAACACCAACTGATCAGGATGCACCCACACCCCGGTTTACCAACACCAATTGGTAGGAGGCTACGACCCCCTATTTAGTCAACTACAACTGAAAAGGAAGCACCAACTCCCTCTTTAGGCAACAACCTGCCCTTGCACCACCCAACCACCCTTAATACATAGGTATTTGTATTTCTTCCTGGAATCTACTTCAGCTATTGATCTTTTGATTTGGACTGCAGAGACACTTTATTCTGAACACTCTTCCATGTTTATATACTCTTCAAATGGCATGAGTGTGACACATTTGTATCCCTTCATTTCGAACATCACATCTCTTCGATTAATTAGTGTTAATATTGTTTATTTATTTTTACCGTGAAGGTAAATTGATCACAGTCATGGATCAATTTTAATCCTTTTTACTCGTTCACTAATCTCTATTATATTCACGGAGACCAAATTCTATGGAGGCGCTTCCTTCAAGCCATTTCATATGACCAAGCATTACAGAACCACAGGCTTACCAAATATAGCGCCGTATAACAGTTTCCTTTTAAAAACTCTTATATCATATGACCATCGGTGATAACCAGATGCTAAGCCAAACGAGTGCTTGAGTGCTTTATTAAATCAATGGTTACTATTCGATCTTCTAATGGGATGAACGACTATCATAATTTTGGAACTTTGACCTTCGGGTCTTTGTGACTTCCAGCATATCAAATCTCTGAAGCTGTCAATCTATTGACACGTGTCCCTTTCATAATTTCGACATTCGAGACTTCGGGATATTAGAGTATTTGCTTGCTATGTAAAACTCTCGAAGTATAAACTCTCGACGTGATGTAAACCTCTTGATGTCACATGATGACTTGGCATGTGTCGAGTAGCTGCCACGTGTCATTCAAATTCACAATATACACGTGCATGAAATGCCAATTTTACTTTGACACTTATCACTATCTGACGATGCCACGTGTCATAGATGATGTTCTCTACTGACGTCGTCTGTCAGTGTGTCTTTCTTCCTCGACTTCGACACTTCTGCCTTCATTTTTTTTTTTTGTATGTTATGTCCAACCTCCCGATCTCCGAAATGGAGAAATCCCAACTAAAGGTGCTAGCTCCTCTTCCACAACCCATTTTACATTTGACCTCGGGTTATGACCCAGGGCTGAGTGTTTCGCATTTTTGTGTTTCAAGATTTCGAACAACTCTCGTTGATGTTTCTTTGAATCATGAATCCTCGAATTCATTGATCCAGTTCCATGTGTTCTCCTTTCAACCGACAGATAGGATCTCTTCAGAATTTCGGACTTCGCGAGTTCAGGATCCTTGACTCCTTGACACTCCAAATCCTTCGATTCCCAAGTTTCGAGTTCTGAAGAAACTCATAGCTAACCATCGTGCAAATTATCCCAGATCTAACAGTCCTTGTATGTCCTCTAAATCTGTTGGATATTGTCGTTTTGACCAAAAGGTAGGGGGCCTAACAGGTCGTCCCGGGCTCCAGGCTGGTGAGCTTCTCCTGGAGTCCAAACACCTAGATCCCCCACCATACCTTTGCACTATGGGTCGATAAGCTATGGAGAGAGTCATGTATATAAATCTGTATGTCTTCATTCACGCTTCCAATGTGGGATAAATCTCGTTACATGAGACAATCAGGGTCGTTAATTCTTTGATCATACGACTGTTGTGGCTTCTCGCATTTTCTGCGCATTAATCAAATGTTCAGTCGTTTCACTGATCCCGACGACATCTCTACAATTCGTTCTTCCTTCAGAGCTTTTGATCATTGAATCATTGTTGATCCTATCATGATCAACAATAGTCACAGATTTCCTCTCTTTGCAATGTGCTATTCCTTCTGAGCTTTGATCTTTCGATTATTCGCTTCTCCTGTTCGCTCTTTCGATCTTTGCACACAGTTTGACATCTTCTGCTGACTGATATACTTGTTGACATTAATGACAATCTCAACTGTGGTAATTCATCATTAACAACAGATCATCACATCAATTGTTGACATCAATAACAATATATCCAACAATCTCTCCCTTTGTCATTGAGGGAAACACACTAACTTCATATTCAAAACTCCCCATGTGATGATGCTTTCCTCTTATGAAGATTTCCTTTTATGAATTTTCTCTCCCCCTTTGACATCAATGGAAAAGGGTTTCTTATCCAATCATATGTCTGTATAAACACTTTTCTAACCACTGGTAACTCCTTCTGCAATCAAACTTTTTATGTCATAACTGAATGACACCTTATGTTGTTGATTTCTATCTCCCCCTCAATAGGTGCCAATTGATGCATCATTTTCTTGAGAGATTTAGGTAGGAAGAAGTATTACTCCCAATTTTTGCCTGAGATATTCAAATACATATTTGTTTAAGGGTTTTGTAAAAATATCTGCCACATGTTCTTGTGTTGGAACATATTCCAATTTATTGTTCTTGTTTTCAGCCTTATCTCTTAGATAGTGGTACTTTATGGGAATGTGTTTCGATTTTGAGTGTTGGACTGGCTTCTTAGAGAGACTTATCATGCTTGTATTGTCACAGTGGATAATTGTGGGTTCTTCAAATACTATTTTGATGTCTTGTAGAGTTTGTTTCATCCATTCCACTTGTGTGCAACATTTTGCTGCTGCAATATACTCAGCTTCAGTGCTAGACAAAGAAATTGAGGATTTTTTCTTGCTTATCCAAGCAACCAGTGATTCTCCCAAAAAGAATGCTCCTCCACTCATACTTTTTCTGTCATCTACACTTCCTACCCAATCAACATCTAAATAGGCTTTTAATGTGAATGAGTCCTTGCTAGGATACCACAAACCAAGATCTATGGTTCCTTTCAAATATCTAAAGATTCTTTTTACATCTTGAACATGACTCTCCTTTGATTCTGCTTGGAATCTAGCCACCATCCCAACAGCTTTCTTGACATCAGGTATGGAAGTTGTTACATAGAGAAAATTGTCAATCATTGATCTGTAGTGTTTTGGATCTACAGCTTTGGACTCATCATCCTTGCTTAGTTTGCATCCAACTATCATAGGTGTACTAACAGGTTTGCAATACTCTAACTGGAATCGCTTAAGCATATCCTTGATATATTTATACCGATGGATAAAGACTCCCTTTTTGGACTGTATTATTTGTAATCCAAGGAAGAAATTTAGTTCGCCAAGCATAGACATTTCAAATTCTTGTTGCATCATATTACCAAATATTATATTTGCTAATATCATACTACCAAATATGATATCATCAACATATTGTTTTCTGTTGATCAACATATTACCATCAATTTTGCAATAAATATTGTTGTTTGTTGATCCCCTTTTGAGGCCTTGTTTTTGTAAATAAGAGTCTAGCCTTGCATACCATGCTCTTGGTGCTTGATTTAATTCATAGAGTGCCTTCTTTAATTTAAAAACATACTCTCTTTTATTGGTTAGTTGGAACCCATCTGGTTGCTCAATATAGACTTATTCTTCTAAATTTCCATTGAGAAATGTTGATTTGACATCCATTTGGTACATTTTAAATTTTCTATTGCTAGAGAAGCTAAGAACATCCTAATTGCCTCTAATCTGGACACAGGTCCAAATGTTTCTTCATAGTCTATTCCTTCAACCTGAGCATACCCTTTGCATACTAATCTAGCTTTGTTCCTGATTACTTTCCCATCTTCATTCATTTTATTTTTATATACCCATTTAGTTCCAATGACATTTTTATCTTTTGGTCTAGGAAGTAGTTCCCAAGTTTGATTTCTTTCAATTTGATCCAATTCTCCATTCATATATTTAACCCGGTTATCTTCTTTACATGCCTCTTTGATTGAACTTGGCTCAATATGTGACAACAATGCTAATTATGTTTCATACAATAGTTGTCTTCTTCTTTGCACTCCATCATTCATATCTCCAATAATCAGTTCTTCAGGATGATTTTTTTTAATAATTATTGAGGGTGTCTTTGTATCTCTTCTTGGGAATTCTTCTCTTATCTCTCAATATTGACTATATTCTTCACTTTCACTAGTATCCATATCATCTTCTTCCCTTTATTTTTCATTCTCTTCTACTTCTTCTAGTTGTGTGTCGAATGTCTCATCATCATCTTCATCTTTATTTTTAGATATGGTCTCTTGATTTTTGATCCTTATTGTTTTTAGATCATCCACCTTGACATATGCACTTTCAATAATCTTATGTGATCTAATATTGTAGCATCTATATGCCTTTTTGTTTGAAGCATATCCAAGAAAAATACCTTCATCAGATCTGGCATCAAATTTTCCAAGACTCTCATCTAGTCTTTTGATGTAGCATTTACTTCCAAATACTTTGAAGTATTTCACTAATGGATATCTTCCAAACCATAGTTCATAAGGATTTTTTTCACTATTCACCCTAAGCTTCCCTCTGTTCAATTTGCATACAACTATGCTTATAGCTTCCCTCCAATATTCATCTGACAATATTGCTTCATTGAGCATAGTCCTTGCAGCCTCCTGAAATGTTTTGTTCTTTCTTTCAGCAATCATGTTTTGTTGAGGTGTTCTGGCAGCAGAGAATTGTCTTTTCATTCCATGAGTTTCACAGAAGACATCAAACTCTTTTGAGGTGAATTCACCACCATTGTCTGATCTAAGACATTTGATTTTTTTCTCCCTTTCATTTTCAACAAGGGTTTTAAAGGCTTTGAATTTGTTGAGTGCTTCTAATTTTTCTTTTAGAAAACATATCCAACTCATTCTAGTAAACTCATCAATGAACTGTTGATACTGAGAGGGGGGTGAATCAGTATCAAGTACAATTTAAAACCTTTTTCAACTTATACTTAAACCATTCAATTATATCCAATGAGCAATGAATAATAGTATAAGAGTTACACC
>SNQJ01S0299552.1:0-10404 GCA_010110895.2 Picea sitchensis
ACTTAGACCCATCAAAGTAAAAGGTCCAAACTTGTGAGAAAAAACCATTAGTTTCTTTTTTCCTACCACTTTCCTCCTTTCCTCCTATCTTCTTTGTGGTTTTTAACAAAGGTTCTTGACAGAAGATGATTTCTTTTGCCATCGTCGGCAATTTTTCTTGAAAACTCATTTCATAGTTTTGATTAAGAGGGACATAAAATGAGATAAGGGAGAAATTACCAAAATTGGATTCGCAGGAATAATTTCCTAGCACGGGGAAATCTGTCAAAGAGGGTTCGTTGAGGGCCTCTAGGTTAGTGATAGTGTGTTTTAGATATATTTCCCTATCGATCCTGATCATATTTGTGTGTCCCTTTAATGGAAACCAAAGGTGATCCCACTCTATGCTAAAGTATCCATTCAACTTCTCGGACCAGTCCCGACTAAGCAACAATCCATAAGCTTCCAGTATATCTACTACAATAATGTCAACTACTTGAACAAATTTTGGGTTTGTCGCCATTCTGATCATGAGATCCTTGAGTTCTCCGACAACTTTCATCTGGGTTATGTCTAGTTGTATCACATGTTTATCGCTTTTGATAGGGATTGTTTTTAATTTCTTGTAGATAGATAATGGCATAACATTAGAGGATGCCCCTGAGTCAACCAAACAATTATGGAGGTTTCTGTTGAAGACTTCAAATGGCAAGAGGAATGGTGGGACAAAAGGTTTTCCCTTTTTATATTCAGAGAAATCGTTTACTATTGGCTTATTTCTTAGATCTGAGAGGGATGGATTTTCTCCTTTTTCAGTGCTTTGTATAGGATTTTCTACTGACTTCAAAGTTTGTAACCAAAATTCCTTTTGTTGGGGGATTCTACACATGTCCATGACAGATATAGTTTCCTTCAATTTTTTCAAATATTCTACTATGTTGTAGTCTAAATTGGGTGATTCTCGTGTATGGAAGTTTATAGGATTTATTTGGGAGACAAAAGATTCTTTTGGGTGTTCGGATGTTTTTTTTCCTCTCAAAGTCTGGGAAATGGTGAGGTCGTTTGAGACCGGCTGACCCCTACTTTGCGTTTGCACAACCAAGACCTCTGCAGGTAGTTCTTGAACCTCAAATAGATCATCGAAATGCATTGGTAGGTATGGATCCCATAACAACATGGTTGTTTCTTCTAGTTGGTCAACTTCTTCCTGATCAACAATATTCATAGTTGAGCTGCTTGATTGTTTGGTAAGGGAAAATTAATTTAGGAACCATATGGACATAAAATTCATGGCATGCACCCATTGTGGACAGTCTCTTTCAGAATGTTTCTCTTGGTGATAGGTACAGAAAGAGGCGGATGCTACATTTCGCAGATCGATGTTTAAGTTGGCTGGGGGAGGTTCAATCACTTTGAATGATGGATTTATTTTTAAAAAGGCTTTATAGGGCATTTGGCCTTGGTTTCCTTCACCTGCACTTCTCCTCATGTCTATGATTTCATTTGACAACTTATTTATCATTCTTTGTAGGTCTTCTATATCTCAACTTCCTTTTTTGGGACCTTGTTCTATTTGTTTCACTGGGGGTCTCGTCAACAAGAGTCCTCTCCTCGGTGGAGGTTGAACTTCCTTCTTAAATAATGAGACCTGGCCTTCTTTACATCCCTTCATTTGGAATTATGTTGTTTTGGCTTCCTCAAAATTCTCAGCTAAGGTTGTTTTGGCAGCCCTCTTCACAAACATGGAAATGGAAGCAGGGAGAGCATTAGCGTATACTTTGATTTGCAAATCCTAAGTGGGTGTAGCTTTGGGTTGAAATTTGTTTAGGATAGTGGTGAATCATTGATTAAAGTATTTAACCTTCTCCTTTGAACTCAAGGTGGCGGTGAACAAATCAGCTATCAAATCTCGTGTAGTGGTTTCTTTTGCAAATTTATCTAAAAAATCCTTTTGAAACTTCGTCCAACTAGTTATGGACCCTACAGGAAAGTTAAAATACCACATGGAGGCCAAATTCTCAAAATTATAGGGTAAAATCCTATATACTATGTCTTCATTTTGGACATTCATCACTCTAATAGCTAGTATGAATTTTTTGATATGTTCTTTAGGCAATCCTGAGGTTCTAGGGTCAAATTTAGGGAGTAACTTTTTTGGATGTCGGGGAAGGTTATGTACTTGTCCAGGGATGGCCAGATCATTTCTGGGCAACCAAGGTTGATTATTCTATGGTGGGTTTCCCCTTTATTCATTATGATCATTGTTATCCTCCATGTCATCTGACTCTAAGGCTGAGAATTCCGAGTTAAACCCTTCCTCGTTTGAAAAATCATTGGGCTTGGAGCAGTTACCAGCTGGTGTTTTCGGGATCCAATTAAGGGGATGTTTGATTTCGGTGAGATAGAAATCCATCAGGTATTCTACTGTGTGTACACAAACTTGGTCGGGGGTGTCGACCAATGGTATGCTTACTTGTTTTATATGAGGGAGTAATAGAGCTAAGGGTAGTGCTCCAATTTGTCCGGCATAAGCTCTTGTGATTCTTATGAACTGGTTCAACTCCTCGTGGGGAAGAGCGTAAGTTATTTAGGGAATAAATATTCTTCCTCTTGTTGGGGTGAGTTACTCATTTCGGGAGTACTCAGTGTGTGCGGTCTGTCTTGAGAATGACTAGTCAAGCATGTGGGCTATTTTGAATCTACAAGATGTGTAAAATATTATATCAAACATATTGTCAGCCACTCATTCTTCAAGACCTACTTCTAGCGTCAATTCTGTTGAGGGGTCCTAAATCCATTTAACTCAACAGTAGGAAAAAAACCTGCCACTGAGGTCCAATTAAACTCTGAAGTGTTTGATAGTGCAATGGTTCTCCAGATCTTGTGATCCGACAAATTAATTGATGGGCTTTACGTAGTGATTTAAATGATATATTCTCGTGAAAATTCCTCCTTCGGTTTGAACATTCTCTTTTTTGTATTTTCTCTTATAGGTGGGTCTGATAAAATATAGGTTCTGGTATAAACTAGTTGGGTAAAGGAAAAAGGGGGAAAATTTAACTACTGAAGAAGGCTGAGCTCAGGATAACCCTTGTTCTCAAGCATGCATAGAAATGAATTCACACCTATGACAATCCAATTACTAATACATCAACTTTTTGGTATTTAAATTACTGACTGAGATACAATTATCGAAAGAAATCATACATGAAATAAAATGATGGCAAGAAAATTATTTTCCTTAGATCTAATCTCTAATCACACATTAACACAATGATTTTCTTTCCATCATTAGAATTAAGAACTATAAAAATATTGAATCGGCTAACTTATCAATAGATTCTAAAAGTCTTACTCATTACAACATCCATTCATGAGATAAAGTGAGAAGTAATTCCTCCTTATGATCCAATCACACATGCCTTTGATGTAAAACAAAAATCTCTCTTCGGTCCTAAACATGACTTCTCAATTAAGGTAGTTCTGAAATAGTTCTTTACAATTCCAAAAATGAGGGTCTTTGAAAAAACCATCGACCTCTTCTAATAGGTCGATCCTTTTATTTATAACAAATTATTAACTAAAAATAACTATCAAAAGTGAAAGCTAAGTAAAACAAAACATCGCCACATGGCGCTTTCATCTCTATGTCTTATAAAATTCATCAAACGGTTTCACTTGAGTGGATGACTCTTCTCATACTGTAACCATTTGATGAAGAGTTCCTCGCAAGTGTTGGCATATGAGAATCTGTGTTGGTCCATTGGGGCTGAGAGGATATCTTTTATCTGCACTGCCCATGCCCGATACTTGACTACTTTAACACTTAACTATTGTAACACTGTCTGATCCTTGATTGGGTGATCCATGAACTATTGTACTTGACCTAGCAGCATGTTTTCCACCTTTTCTATCTTTTCAGTCCATTATGAATCTTGTTCTGCATGTTGTTTGATGATGTCATGCAAGTCGACAAAGTCCTCAGGTGAGCCAAATTCTAGGAGACCGATGTCTCTCATTGCCCGATTGATCTTGGCCCATATCCTTTTGCAATCATACCATTTCTCTTGAATATCCCACTGAGGTTCTTGGGCCATCTTCACCCAGTATTTGAATGACTTCCTTATACGGTTGATGTTGTTTTCAGTTAGCACCTGAATGCCATTCTCTTCGACATCTCAGCCCTTTTGAACCACTATGATGTAATCAAATCTTTCCACTGCTTGTTGGTCCTTCTCATACCATATTTCCATATCTTTACACATTGCTAGTTCCATAAGGATGTCTTCTTGGAAAATGGCTATCCTTGCAGTGAAAAGGTGTCACTCACTCATGAATTTGTTGTAGGCATCTTGGAATTCACTTCTCAAAACTACCGTGGCCTAAGTGGAGTCCTGATAGTATTTCGCCAAATGGAGAAGATGCTCCAACTCCTTTAGTGTAGTGGCCAAATCCTCTTCATATTCCCTTGTTCTATCTAGACTGGAATTTGTGATTTCCATTCCTATGCCAATAAGCTCAGACGTCCTGACATGCTCTATACTAATCAATTTCTCCTCTATGGTGATGAGGATGGAAATTTCTAAAGTAAGCCTCCTTTTCTTGGTGGTTCTCTTCACGATGGATTTCCTCTTTCGATGGTAGGTGATTTATTGTATATCGACGAACTCATCCATAGGTTTGGGGATTTGTTGCTCTCCCCAAGTAAGAATGTTTCCCAGGCTCCCAATGGTGTATATATGTTGAAGAATGCGTTCCTGGATCTCTTTTGTATGTTCTTAGGGCTCAACATATGGTTTTTTCTCATCGAGGGGTAAAGTACTGGCCAAAGTTGATGAATCAGGAGAAGGTTTAGTACTTACTTGGTAATTGACTGTCGAGATGCAAATTTCCTATTGTGGAATTTATTCCCCTTGTTGACCCGATCCTAGCTCATCCCTCGAGCTGTCCATTGGGGTTCCCGGTATGTCGAGTGGCTCAACATGCAAGGAAATTTCTATCTCATGCTTGTTCTGTGGACGACTCTGACTTAGAGCATCAGGACCTGGGGTGGATGCTTTCTCAGGTTCTTTCTCCTCTATGATTTGCACCGGAGATGCTAGGGAAACTTATGAACTCTCCTCATCATAATATATAGTTATTAAATCATACAAGGGGTTTGGTATGCTAGTCCTCCCTGGTGTCCTTGATATATCAGGATGGGTTGAAATTTCATCTAGTGATCCGATATGTGGTGGTGGAATTTCATGGTTTTATGGCCCAGTGATTCCTTCAAGTTGTATCGGCTCTGAGCCACTTGGCTCTCCTCTTATTTCGATTGGGTTGTCGGTGGGAAACCTCATCATTTCTAAGAGATGTGGGTTGTTATGCAACTAATAAATGACTCTTTGTTCCTCTGTCATCAAAATAAATCGCCTTGTCTATGCCTCTGGTGTCAAGAAAAATCCCCTTCTCTATGCCTCTATTGTCTCTATCACTCTGATTTCCTCCCTGGCTTTGAGGGAATCTTGAGTTGACTTCTCTATTGTTTCTAGTTGTTCGTCCATGCTCATGGCCTTGAACCTGGTCATATTTGGGTTGGCCATCCTTTGCACCACCTCATCCTAGTCCTGGGTGCTCTCTGTGAACATTTCATCCTCAAACTTATCTTGAGCATACATCCAGGAGGATGATACTTACGAAGCATGTTGGAGGACCATACCTTTAAGATATTTCTTGCAGAATCGGCACTCAGAGACTGTTGTTTTGTGTGGTTCCTTTACTTACTTGAATTCATTCTAACGCTTAACCTGAGCACGTTAGGTGCAGTGTTTAGCTGTCGATTCTTGATTTAGGTTTTAAGGTCTTTTAGACATGAGGTTTCACAAGTTAAAAGAAACCTGAAAAGGTGATAAGAGTCATGAAAACAAACAAATATAAAACATTTCCCAAAATGAAGTCGAGTTAGAGAGTGCAGAAAACAAGTGGTACCCAAAAAGTGACAAAATTTGATAAGGCTTTTTAGGGTGTGTTGAGTTCTCAAACAATGGTGACTTATTGGGAGAAAGAAGAATCTTTGTTCCTTCCCTGGGCTCAGCTGATGCAGAAACTGGTTAAGAACTTAACTGTTTTTTTATCAGATCCTCTTCGATCCTTGCGTTTGAAATTCCTTGGTTGGTAAATCTAGGCCTGCCTCTGGGGTTTCAACCTTTATTCCACCTTCATTTCCTTTCACCATGACCCATGCCGTCTTTTGACAAGAGTCTAGTAAATAATTCACTGGCACTAGGAATTTTAGTTATCATCATTCACTTGCTACGGTGTTGCTCCACTTCCATCGAGTGTCCATAGCCCTGTCAGAGTCACCCCGATGCCACAGACCTTGCTCCACTGCCAATGAGCATCCATAGTCCCGGTAGAGTTATCTTCATACCCTCTCCTACTTTTCACTCATTTGATATAATTGATTTTATTTCAGCAGAATTCCCTGAGCGAGCGGGAGAGGAGGACGTATGTTATTTGCAAAATGATGTGGTTAAGGTGAATTTTTTCTGGCTTTGTTTTGAGGTACATGTGTTCCTTTCTAGCTTAGCATCTTTCCCTTTAGGTTTTACCAAACCACCAGGCAGACACTTCATCAATTTTCCAATGTTGTTTATCTGCATAGGTTAGATACAAAACCCCTTCAAAACAACGACAATTCTCCCAATGCTTCTTGTGTTGTATGTAAGCATGAGTCAGGAACAGAGTTCTTTATACCACATGAACTAAGGTCAACCAATGCCTTGTTGAACACAAACTTCAAAGCGCAAACAATACTATAACGAAAATGAATAATTTCGCAATCAGCCTACCTAAAAACAAAATATCATGAAAACACACACACACACACATATATTTTTAATGATTAACATAAATGTTGTTTTAGGGCTTGTCCATTCATCGGGAGGGTGTCAGGTTCCCCGCTCAGATTTTGCATCCAATATGTGCCTACCCCAATTTTCTCGGCTACCTGAAAAGGTCTGAACCATAGACTCTGAAACTTTGAATGTTTTCCCTTCGGCTCACTCGGTCTGTCCCATTTCAGGACTAAGTCTCCTACTTCAAAATTCTTCTCTTTGGCCCTATGCTTATCATACCATATTTTAACTATCTAGTGATGAGAAATGCACTTTGATTTTTCTTTCTCCCTTTCTTCTTCTAACATGAGGAGGGTATCAATTCTTTGTGAATAACCGATAAGGGTTTTCCTATAGAATCCTGAGAAAGCTGAAGAGATGGAATATATAGCCCGTTCTAGAGAATGGATTATTTTCCATATACTAGAAAGTATGGGGAATTCCCTATAGCTTCCTTTGGTGTTAATCTATTAGCCCATAAGGAATTATGAATTGAACTGTGCCAATTCTTCTGGTTGTTTACAACATTTTTCTTTAACATCCTCGCTAGGTTCGTATTGGTTGATTCTGCCACTCTGTTCCCTGGTGGATAGTAGTTTGCAGAGTATCTGATTATGATTCATTTTTCTAAAGAAAAATATGTTAATAGGGTGGAAGAAAAGTAAGCGACATTATCGAAAACGTGGAAGGCATACCAAACCTTCTGATCAAATGTTTTTCTATGAATTGGATCACCACCTTTTCATTCACATGAGTTAGAGGGATGGCCTCTGTCCATTTAGTGAAATAGTCTATGGTAGTCAGTATATATTTATGTTGTTTTGAATAACGCGGTGTAATTTATCCTATGATATCTAACCCCCGTTGCTCGAATGGCCTGGATATGGCCACAGGTTGGAATGGGACAACTTCTCTCTTTTCCCTCTCCATGCTTATTTGACAATTTTTACAGTTCCTAGAGTATGTGTGAGCATCCGTAAACATAGTAGGCCATTAATAGTCAACTCTCAGTATTTTGTGAAAGGTGGTATTTCTTACGAAGTTTCCACCTACAGGACCATTATGGAGCTCCTTTAGAACCTTGTCTGCATCTTCTCATTTCAGACATATTAAAAGGACCCCATCATAATTGACGCAGAAGAGCACCAAATTTATGAGGCGATATTGTGTTGATTTTAGCCTAATATCTCTCCTTTCCTTAGGGTTTAGGTTTTCTCGGCAAGTCCCATGGTGTAGGAGATAAGATAATTTCCCATACCAAGACTCCTGACCTGGGGATATGTATGAAGATTCACTACACCATAATTCCAATTCATTCTCCCACTAGGGATCTTCATTTACTTGGTCCTGGGCTTCAGCTGCCAGTTTACATAATCCTTGTCCCTTAACCACTTTGGCAGTTTTTATATCGAGATCAAATTCTTGGACCACTGCCATCTAGTTCCCTCTCCATTCCCCCATCTCCTGCTAAGTAAATAGGGATCTGACTGCAGGATGAGGCACAATGACTTTGGTGTTGTTCTTTAGGATGTAATATCTGAAGTGTTTCATTTCCTTGTACACCGCGTAAGCCTTCTTGTCTATATCAGGGTAATTTAGTTCAGCCCCTTGGAGATTAGTGCTCATAAAGGAGATCGAGGCCTCATTGTTTTTATCATCCTTCTGAGTCAATATTGCAACTAATGATTGGTTGGAGGAAAAAGTGTAGAGGAAAAAATATTTGCTAAAGTTGAGACTTCGCAAAACTGGATCTTGAGATATTGCAGTATTAATATTGCTGAAAGAACTTTTTCGCTCATCATCCCACTTAAATTCAACATCTTTTCGGATCATCTTTTGTAAGGGTTTGATAGTTTTAGTGAAATCGGGGGTGGACTTTTTCACAAAATTGATTTTCCCAAAGAAGGATTGTATAGCCATTTTTTTGTGGGGTAATGGAAGCATAGCTATAGCCCTAATTTGTTCTGAGTCTATACGAATTCCTGCTTGAGATATAATATGAACTAAGAGTTGCTATATCGGTGGGACTGGGTAGTTGTGCTTTTCTGATGCTCTGTTGAAGTTCCTGAAATCCACACACAGACGAATCTCCCCAGATTTGTTTCTGACAGGAACCAAATTTTCTACCCAAGCAGAGTGTCTAATTTGAAAGACTGACACATGAGGGGTTCCAGAGATGCGTGGTACTTCCGAAGCATCTGGTGGAAGGGTTTTACTCCTTGTTTTAATGAGATTGTGTGTTGAATGATATGGGTATCATAATTTTTCATATCTTGGTAGGACCATGCGAAAACATATTGATATTCTATGAAAAGTTTGAGATAGGTCTTCCTTTCTTCTTTAGATATTGTCTTTCCAATATTAATATTCTTGGGGTTCTCCGGGATTCCTAGATTAATAGTTTCGTACATGGGACATGAGCTCCCTGTCTTTGTGTTCGTTGACCCTTTAAATATTTCCCTTAAGTCGAAGAGGTTCTCTACATTATATACCCCTTTTGGTATCGTGTGAAACCTCAATTTTTCAATCAATTGATCTATTTCAACTCTTTGTACATGGGGATCGGTTTCCACCAGTTGTTCCTGAAATATTTCATCGTCAATAGCCAAATATTTAAAATTTTCTTGATTGGTTAAGAATTTTATGATCTATTCATCTCCTTCAAAAACCTTCCTATTATAAATATTGTTGGGCACCGACAGTTTGTAGAGTAGCTCAATAGTTCACCGTGAAGCTTAATAGTCTTCTAAAGGGGATATCCTTGAGGCAATGGTGGCCAGAGAATTAGCAAGAGTGTTCTTTGTTTCGGGGATCACTCTAATGTTGAAGGCTTCAAAATGTCATATTAGTTTGTGCACTTCCTATTGATAATTCCTCATGTGGGTAGAGTTGTAGTGTATAGTGTTCCTTACTTGTCTAACGATGATTTCAGAATCTATGAAAACCTTTAGTTCTGTAACATTCAATTCTATGGATTTCTTTATCCCTTTTACTAGAGATTCATACTCGGCGGTGTTGTTTATGCATTAAAATTCTAGTCTGCAGGACAGGAATTTTCATTTACTTTTGGGATCAATGAGGATACACCCCACTCCTAATCCCTCTTGTGACTTAGAACCATCAAAGTACAGGGTCCAAAATTGTGAGCGAAAAACACCAGTTTCTTTTTTCCTACCACTTTTCTCCTTTCCTCCTATCTCCTCCGTGGTTTTTAATAGAGGTTCTTAATAGAAGAGGATTTATTCTACCGCTGTCGACAAATTTTCTTGAAAAGTATTTTTATTTGAGTAAGAGGGACATCAGATGAGAGAGGGGAGAAATTACCGAAATCAGAGTCGCAGGAATAATTTCCTAACACAGGGAAATCTGACGAAGAGGGTTCGTTGAGGGATTCTAGGTCAGTGACAGTATGTTTTAGATATCTTTCCCTCTCAATCCTGATCATATTCGTGTGTCCTATTATAACCCTATAATTCATAGGATCATCTGTTGAATGGAAAATTTTCACTCTGGATGTATTTTGGCTTGCAAATAATATTTCATTTCT
>SNQJ01S0299554.1:0-10404 GCA_010110895.2 Picea sitchensis
AAAAAGAAAAATTGTACATACATCTTGTGTTCTTTGTGTTCCTTGTGGAGATGATTTGTTGATGATATGTTGTTGATATATGTTTCTGATATGTATTCACATCTAACTGATTATAAATGACAGCAGTGAGTAATAAGCAAATGTTGAATGTTAACTAAGGAGTTTTTGTGTAAGAGAGAAGTTTTGGGAAAAATATCCCCACACTCATTCACCCCCCCCTCTAAGTGTGGTAGTTGTGTCCAACACTTCTCTGTTGCTCATGTAGGTCTCTTTATCTCCAACTTCTCCTTGTTGACCACTTCTTCTATTGACCTCAATATTAGCTTCTGTATCGCCTCTACGGCTTCTTCCAACTGCTTCATCAGCTAGTTCAGTTCATCTTGTGGAGTCTGATCGATTGCAACTCTTCATGACTCTCCATGGGTAGGTCATATTGATCTCCCATGCTACTTTCATCCCTTGTGAAACTGACTAGCGACTATTTTGCAGACTCCAATTCCAAAGTCTTGCCACTGAGCTATTTTTCAACTACCTCTTATAACAAACTAACTTATGTCAGTTCTTCGGCTGGTCCCATTACAACTTCCTCCAGGTACAAATCATGTTGGTATGTATGCTCTGGCATGGCTATCTTGTGGTAGCCACCTTCTAGTTCTGGACTGTCCAACCAATCCTCTAGTGCCTTTAACTCCATCTCCCACTGAGTGAGTAACTCAACAGGGTTCTCCTCTTCTGTTGGGACAAACTTCATTATCTGCTCCTTCTCCTCTATGACAGTCTTAACTTGATGTCCTTATATTTCATATATAACATTTGTGCTAGCCTCTCCTCAGCTGCTTGGTAGGAATATCTCAACTCCTCCAATGACCAGAATGCACCTCTGATCCTTCTCCTTTGTGATGAAATTTTCCAACTTGTCATCATCTTCATTCACACAGCTTGCAGCTCCACATGAATCTTAATATGGATGAGGCCTTTCTTCCTCCTCTCCATATGTCGACATACTCTGCTGACGTGAACTCTTAGCTGAGCTCATCTCTTCTCCCTTTCCCACTTGGAAATTCAGGATGTCTCCTTTTCCCTCCTGGCAGTTTATGAGATCAACTGTCCTCTTCATATTGCCCACCTGGCAACCTATGAGACTCCTCCTAGATCTCTTTCCCACGCCATTGGGTTTTTTGACATATATCAACCACCTATTCAACACCTGTTGTTGCCTTCGGGCCAACAACTCTTGAACATGTCACTTAGTTGTCCTTTTCAAAGGCCACTCATACCTCCAGTGCCCCTTTTCTTTCTACTACATATTGAATGCTAGAGTCTCCATCTTGGCTCGGATTTCACTGAGATCTTTCCATATACACATTTCTCTTCTATGGGAAGACTTCTGCTCGACCGTGCTTATGAATTCCAATGGTCATCTTGCTTCACCTACAACCCACCTAACTTTTTACCATATGTTGCACAACTTGCAACAATTTCCATAGAGTATCGCACTTTATCTCCCTTTCCTATAGAAATAAATTTTGTGCTCTAATACCACTTCTGGTATCATAGTATCTTCTGTATCTCCTTCTCTCCACCTGAGAATAAAATCAGGCTCTGATACCACTTGGTGCAGACCCCCTCTTCCCTCCTCTGGGGCTGCACGACCTCCCGGACTAGGATCTTTCTTAAACACATGAGTCAGATTGACTCTTTGCTTCCCTAATGGAACCCAACAAACTCTATCACAGGTCCTTATTTCTCCAAAGTGTGGGTCCTCTCAACCCCATGGCTCACTTCTTGGCCCTTTGAATAAAGTTGGTGGCAAAAATTAGCTCTCTATTCTAGGCCCTTTCTATCTCGTGACCTCGGACTATGTCTCGGGGCTCAACCACATAAAGTTCTTTAGCTTCGAGCTTCAACTCTTTACACAACAACCAACTCTTACGTTCCTGATCTATGAATCGACAAACTCAAATGTGCGAGGATAAACATTCCTCATCCCTCCTTTCGATCGACGGTTGTGATCTCTTCGGCCTTCGAACTTCGGGTGTCTCTTGATATCCTTCTCCAATATCTCGTGGAGTGATACTCCTCCAAAATGTGTGGATCACTTCCACGCATCCCTTCCAGATCCAACGGTCTAGACTCAAACTGCTCTTTGCGGCTTCATGAAGATCTTTGTTTTCTCTTCGAAAACCTTCCGGAGCTCCAACTCACAGATCTCCCAATCTTCTGCCACCTGTCGCCTCTCGACGATGGATGATTTCAGGGTCTTCGAGACTTTGAAAATTCCTCGACCTTCTTTCACACTTAGCACAATCTCGTTTCAAGACTTAGAATGTTATCGAATTTCCTCTGCACTCCTTGAAAAGTTATGTGTTGGTTCTTCTGAGATTTTTCTCGGCTTGAAAGCTTCGAGATTATCAGTTCTTCAATGTCCTTCAGTGGAATTCCTTATGCCCTCCTGGCAGCTTCACGCCCTTCCTCCTGAGATTTTAAGATGAACTTATTGTATCCTTGGTGCACTCCTTGCGCTCAGATAATCCTTTCGATAGATTCTCCCTTAGCCCTTCCAGAAGTCTTAAGACATTTCCTTTCCTTTGTCGATGCACTCTTGCAAAGCCTTCCTTCCTTAGAGTGTTCAAAAACCCTGGGATTATCTTAAGGATTCCAACACTTCATAATGTGTTGTTGTTTTACGCTCTCATACTTTCTCTATGCTCTCCTGGTAGATTATTACAGAGTATTCAGTAACCCTGCATTGTGCTTCCTCCCACACTGTCTTTATTTCCAAGGTACCCAATCACCTTGAAGTTTCCTCTCGATTCTATGAATTATCCTGGTGTGCCCTCTTGGAAGATTCTCTTCTGACTCAACTGAGTTCAGATACACACTCCTTGCGGTCACTTACATAGTTTCCACCCTCTGTCATGCACTCCTTGCACTTAGCCTTGAGAACCATATTTAATCCAACACACTCACAGATAGAAGATTATAATTCTATCCCTGCAAATGATTTCTAACATACATATACAAATCAAATGCATATGAATGACACCCACAACAAAACATCCATTACACAGAAATTGGTAAAAAGGAATTTTTTTTACTTTCTATTAATGGTGGAATGTCCATTACAACATATGATTCTGAACTATGATTGAGTCTCGGCTCCCAATTCTCCTATCTCTATATGCGATGCATCAACTTATATTCCTATATCCTATGCATCCACTTGTATTCCTATCTCCTATGAGTCCAATTCTATATGCTCTACTACAACAATACAAGAGTTTATACAAGAGTAGCTCGATGAGATTCCCTCCAAGCTAAGCTAGTGGTGTATAATCACCATTTAAAATGCCTTCATAATGGGCAGATTACAATGATGGAAATCTGATCTGAATCGGATGTAGATCCTTCCTACTGTCAACCACTTAATGGCAACCTTATCTCCATCTTGTGCAAAGGCACAACTTTGGCTCTTCCAACCTGTCAGCATTAATTTCCTTGATCACGCTTTAGATTTTCGAAGGCAAAATGAGAGGGTGATGCCTCTCCATTCCTTGAATGTGCACTACTCATGCTAATCAAATGGCACATGTTGAGGTGGAGCGATGATCCTGCATCAAATTTAATGATGGATTACAGTCAGCGCAAGACATTTTCTTTGAAAGCTTGGATATTATTCAAAAAAAAATCTTATAATTAATGATTCATTACAAATCATTCTTGATAGAGAAAAAGAGTTAGTCAATACAAGATCCAAGTTTCAAGAATCGATGATCTAAAATTAGAGTTTAAATGTACCAGGATTTGCTTAGTTTTCAGAGCTTGAACAGTTAAAAGGTGACACGACAATAAAGACTTAGGAAAATAACCTTGAAGAGAGTAAAATATTGGCCATAGAAGCCAAAGAAACTTGTTTAAATGCTCTTGTAGTTGTAGATGTAGAAATGTATGAGATTCACCTCGGTGATGTTCATTCATTTATTAGGACTCTCAATGTTAATGAAAAAAGATAATATTTCAATAAAAACAAAGAAAAGGATAAAGTTGTCATCCTACAGATGAATCAAGTCAACTTGCATATTTTAAACCAGTTCCTAGTCAAGCACAGTTTACAATGCCAAAGTACCAAGCAATTTGTGGTCAAAGTACAAATTTGTTTACCATTGGTACATAGAAAGGATTTTAAATTTGAATTAAATGTTAGTCTGGAACCCCATAAGTTTGTAGTCGCATTATTGAATATGCACACTCAATACAAATATCAACAGAAAGCAGTTGCATCTACGAGCAAATAAAGAAAAGATAAGCCTTAAAATAGCTAGCAAAGATGATGTTTCCAGAAGCATGACAGATGTTCAAATATTTTATTTTGTAATATCCAATTTGATGTTAATCAAGTATTCAGAGTATTTTCTTCTATTTTAGGATCTATAAATGTGGAGTCTAACCAATTTTGGTTAAGAAGAAATTGTATAAATATATATTTTTGAGATATGAACATGGATTTTCTCGCCTACTGTAAGAAATGACTTTTTAATAGAAATTTCTACAGGAATACAAGAGATTCTACTTCTCATTTCTTTGAGTAGTGTGTTTTCTATGTGTTTCTACTTTCATTATCATTATACATTTTCTTCACTCTATGGTGTTTAAGAAATGAACAACTGCAATTTAGTAATACATCTACTGTAGTTTACTTTTTAGACATTTATTAGGTATAGATTTTCCTTTGTTTTTTTGTGAGTAGAACAAGACCTGTATTTGTGTATTTGTTCTTATTTTGTTTCATATTTTAGATACACATTCCATATTTCTACTATTGAAAATAAAATAAGATTTATCATAATCGGATACCTTACATTTTTTTTCAATTTTATTTACTCTAATTCTTCTTTTCATCTCTTGATTACTGATATAAATCTCAAGGAAAGAGATATTGCATTTGTGTTTCAAATTATAAGGGTATTGAAATTTCATTCTAAATTGAAGGTAGAAAGGCACTTTAAAATCAAATATCATTATTTTGGATGCCTGACATTGTTCTTTGAACCTGGAAAAAATCTCAGGAACAACACTATGTTTATGGAAAAATTCTTGGAAATGATGGATCATAGGAGAAAACATGAATATTTTCCATCTTAGATTCATATGAAAAAATTAAAGGAATGTTGGATTGAAAAAATTAATACATTAAATGGGTTGTTAAATCAATTAAAAGAGATATCACAAAAAAATACTGAGGCATACTCAAAGATTATTGGTTTGGATATTGCGAGCACCACTATCAAAGTATCAGATCATGAGCAGAGAGAAAATTAAAGATAAAATCTAAAATTTGAAGAAATCATCGGCTAAAAATTTGATAGTACGATTGAGTATACTTATGATGACATTGATAATTGGCTTGTTGAATACACGAATAAAAATGAGAACATTGAAACTATATTGCAAAATTTATCTATTGACCATAGAGAAATTGAAAGTGAATTTTTAAATATCAAAGTAAAGCAAGAAGTGATTGTTTCCCCATTAAGGGAATATATTCAAGAGTAGTTAAACAAGGCTATAACCAAGATTTCTAAATTTTCGACCGAAGCGGTTACAACTGGCCACTTAACCACAACAGTAAAAGAAATAAAATGCGCATCGAAAAGAAAATTAATGAGAGAGATTCCATCATAGTAGGTCCATACTGATTACATACCTTCTTCCTTATCAAATTTCATATAGTTATATTTATTCTTTCATTGGAAAAGTGTAATCGAATTCTGATAACTTCCTCCTTGTATTCTTTCAAGATCTTGTTGCTCGTGCTCCACTCCATGTTCTTCTCTTCATCATATTTCTTGTAAATATTTTTATGGTCCACAGGAGCCCCAATCTCAGTCCCTTAATGGACAAATGCCTTTATATTTCAAGTATTGTAACATACATTATCATTTTTGAGAAATTCCAAAGAATTAATTCAAGATCGGTTTTGATTGTATTTTATAACTCCGAGTTATGAGTATAATATATTTGAAGTCAATCTATCAAAATGTTATTTTGATCTTAATAAGTAGTACTCTTTCAAAGTTATCTTGTGTCATTGGACCAATTCTTTTATTTGAATGTGATCAAAATTTTCATTAAGTTGTGATGGATGTGAGGATTTTATCATTTTCTATATTGTGTGGTGTTTGAGGTTCCTGGTCCATTTCTCAGAAATTATCCACATATATATATATTATTTCTCAGTAATTTAAATTTTATTGAGCCATAAAGAGTTGTATTAAGTCATTTGACAATATCCCGTATTATTTTTGATATAAAATATTCAAAGAAAATCATAAGCCAAAGAGGAGTACCACCTCTTTAAAAATGTGGGGGGATTCATATCCTCCTGAGGTTTTCGTTTTGGTCCTAACTGATTCAAACATCAACATTTTTGGTGACCATACTATGGACAAATTTTAAATATGAGCTCCCTGTTCTTCCAAAGGGGACATTGAAGACATTCTCAAGGGATGGAACGATTGATCCAAAAATACATGTAGATTTGTTCTTGGATGTTTGTGATTTCCACCTTATCGAAGATGATGATGTAATGGTAAGATTATTTCTCCAAACATTGGTGGTTCAAGCTTATGAATGGTACACATAATTTCCTTCAAGATCGATTGGTTCATTTGAAGATCCTGAATTGATGTTTTTGAATATGTTTTCTCCTTCGGTTGTTTACCATACTCTTCTCGCAGAATTTACTCAAATTTTTCTGAGAAAAAATGAAAGAATTCAAGATTTTAATTTGAGATTCAATAAAACATTGAACAAAATACCAGAAGAGAAAAGGACAAATGCTCTGACAGTACTCGATTGTTATAAGAATTCCATGCCTACCAATGTAAATTTTTCTATTAGAACCTCTCAAATTGAAAACCTAAATGAAGCAATAGGTAAAGCCATAAAGATGGAAGAAATTGTGTTTGATACATGAGTTAAACCTGATATTATTCTTGGAAAATTACAAAGACAAATAGATAACTTGGCCATATTTGATCAAGGGGCATCAAGCTCAAAGAATAATGAGGATCGAAAAACACGCCATCTTGGAGTTCAAGGAGCCAGAGGAGGTTTTTTCAAAGGGACCATACCAAATGTGAAAATTGACCCTATTGTAGCACAAGAAACAAAGCAGAATATGGAGATTGCACAAATGAATAGAACTTTAAGGAAAATGTAGAATGAAATAACTAGATTCATAAGAAATGAAAATTTCATCCCTGATTCAAGGATGCCAGTTCCAGAATAAATAATAAATCATGCTCAAATATAGAGGAAAAGAATCGAGAATAGCAATGATCAACAGAGATAGATAATCCCAATGGCACCTAATCCCAATGCAATAATACTTGAAGAAGATTATGATGAACAAATTATCGAGCAAGAGGCTAACTATATTCAAGAAGAAAATCTTGAATCTATAGAGATGGATGGATGTGAAACATCAATGTACATATTTGAAGAAAATGATGAAAATAATATCTCGCAAGACAATGTTGTCCAAACATGGGCACAATCAAATAAATTCAAACGAAAGGAAAATATAGAAAAAGAAAAAGAGAAGAATAAATTAAGTGAGAAGAAAAGAATTGTAAATACTCCTCAGATGATGTATAATGTGGTCGATGATCTTAGTAAATTGAGAATCACTCTACCCTTCATGGAAGTGGTAAAAATTATGCAGCAGAGAGAAAATATTCTCAAACTTTTAGATGAACTAGGTGGAAGAATGGAAGTTGTTATTGCAAATACAAGGCAGAATCATACCATATCAGTTGTTAATTTGAGAGGCAAAGTTATGCCTTTTTATGTCTCGATTAAAAATCATGATGGTGTGCTTTAGAATTGTTTGATAGATTCTGGAGTGACGAATAATATCATGCCCCTGGAAGTATTGGAAGCACTTGGTATGAGTTTACCAAATATTATGAAAAATGCGAAAGTATTTATGCAATCGATTCCAGAAAAGGTACCAACATATAGAGAGATCAAGGATTTTTATGCTTGGATTATTGTTGATGTTAAGCCCTAAATAGTGGCACATTACCCATTAATTGGGGCATATTACATTAGTATTGTTATTTTATTTATGTCGGCATGGATCCATTAGTTGTAATTGTACCTCATAGTCTCCTATATATACCAAGGAGACCTTTTCATTTGGAATCATCTTGTATTTGTAAATTTATGTGGTGTATAAGGAGGTTTCCCCCTTGAAGAGGCTTACTATCTGAAATCCTCTCTTTTTCAAGGCATTGAGCAATTATTTTGAGGTTTTTGACGCTATTTTGATATTTAGTTCTTAACATTTGGTAACAGATCCCAAGGTCTTGGGGTTTCGCTGCTACATCTGAGACACCTTGGCATTTTTTCTATAACGTTTTTTCTACGATGTTTCAGAAGAAACCCCTTGGAGGATATTTAATACAAGGATCAAGACCTTGAAACCAAGAGGTTATTCAAAAAAATATCAAGGTATATGGGATAAAAATTTCAACTTATGGGTCATCCTACTTTTGTAGATACACCCTGTGTAAGATAGGGTAGTTGACTAGTCATATTAACTAGACTCAAAAACGTGTTCTGGGTAAAACAAAGATATCTTTTTTAGTGAGTATAAAAATTAAGTGAGACTAGTTGCATTGGACATTGGACAGTCTGTACTATTTCTGGTGCAATTTTCAGAATCAAATATCATATATTGTGCTCTTGGAATGCTTTACAAGTACACTCTCTTGGAAGGGACAAAAATCATCAAGGTGTGGGTAAGTTACCATAACTTCCACTTGGCACATCCAATTTGGATCAAACCTGTGGCATTGCAGAGAAGACGTATTAGATAACTACAGAACGAAATTTTCAGACCCAAAAGGGCCAAAATTTTGGAGATACAATAGAATAAAGATCATCTAGCAGAACCACCTTGAAATCAAGGTTTAAAAGTGATACTTGGCCAACATGCCACCAAAAGTTGGAAATTATACACCAAGTAAGCCTTCAGATAGTCCTACTTGGACTCTTTATGAAGGTGAAGAAATGCACAGGCACATAAATGATTTACCAAATAAGACAGTAACAAAAGATGAACTACAAGGGATGATGGATTCAACTAAAGCTAAGTTGGAGGCAATAATGGTTACTAATATGTATGGTTTAAAAAAGGGAGATCATGGAAGGATTGAAAAAATTTACGAATAGAGAGGTCACCTAAAAGTGAAAATGTATCCCATGAAATTCAGGATGAGGACACAATGAAGACAAATAAAGACTGGAGCAACTCCAACTTTGGGTTGAAGACCAACCACTTTCCTAATATCGATATGATGATTTTTTTGTAAAGGATCCAATCACATGGATACTTCAGATGGAGCAGTTCTTTAATCTACATGATGTGCCACACACGCAAAAGGTACAAATTTCTTCTTTATATTTATAACCCAATCAATTTGTGTGGTATCGATGTCTTTGTTCTCACAAATCACTTTTCACTTGGAAAATTTTCACGAAATAAATGATAGCACACTGAGGATACAAGGAGAAGTACCTTCTTTAGCTAATTGATAAATCTCAAGCAAAAGGGTTCAGTTGCAGAGCACATTGAGAACTTCCAAAGATTGAATATAAAGGTAACGAATATTCCAGATGAGAACCTGATTGATTCGTTCATAGGAATTTTAAAGGATAACATTCAACATGAGGTTCGCCTTTGGGAACCCAAATCATTTGAGAATGAATTCAGGGTGGCGCGAAACATTGAAAGTAAAAATATGGCTATGGCTACTAGAAGGACCACTCCTAACATCTATCGAGAGAATAATGTTACTTCTTCTAAAACACCTCAACCTACAAGGTTGACACCTCAACAATTGGAGGAAAGAAATAAAAAGGTTTATGCTTTAATTGTGACAACAAGTATATTAAGGGACATAAGTGTGGTGAGAATAAATTATTCTACATAGATTATGAAGAGAAAGAAAAACAAGAACAAGAACAAGAACCATCTCAAGATGAAAACATAGAAGATATTTCTTTTTAAGAGTTGACTCGCACGATATCATGTAATGAATTGGTTGGAATTAGCACTTCTCAAACCCCCAAGATCGAAGGATATATCAAAAATAAAAAGGTAATAGTCCTAATTGATTATGGTAGTACTCGTAATTTCATTAACTATAAATTATCCAAAGCTCTGAATTGCTTTATATATCCAGTGCCATAGTTTCAATTAATGATTGAAAATGGAGGAACTATCAATTTCTCAAGAAACATCTATAAGATCAATCTTAATATGGGGGAGTATGTAATGAATAGTCCAATGATTACTATACCCATGGGTGGTGTTGATGTCATACTAGGAGTCCA
>SNQJ01S0299556.1:0-10404 GCA_010110895.2 Picea sitchensis
TATTCAGCTCTTATGTACCCACATGTTTTGGGTTTATGTACTTATGTTTTTACTGGAAGGAGAGTTGAAAAGTCATGCACATGCATTTGTTTTTATGTATGTGTAAGCAATGAACCTGGTGATGGTTCATCATGAATGATTCATGATTGTAACATGATTGTGTATCATGTTTTTCGACTTGTCATTTTGGAAAGGTTGATATGTTTCAAATGAGTCTCGACTGGTGTTGATGATTGTCTGACGAATATGTTGTGTCGATCATGTTTTTCGACTTATGTTTAGTCGATGGTGTTTGTTGGCTTGTAAGTCAATTTTGAGTACATCGAGATGTAGGAAAACGCCATGTGCTTTGATGAAGTACAAGATGCAACAATTTGTTTGAAGAGAAAAAAGACTTTGTTGGCATCATTTTTCAGTCTTGTATAAATTTGTTTTCAAGATTGATGGTTTTCTTGGCTTGTGACAAGATGTCGCAGGAAAGTTTTTGCAGCCATTGGAGAGGTGATTGTGTTGACGCCAAATAGTTCACAAGAGGGAATTGATTCTCAGTGGGAAGGTTGGCAGTCTTCCAAGCACAAAGAGAATAGTGGGTCAGCAGCAGCCAGAGAACAGTGGTTGAAGGACATAGCCAGTTGCAGTGCAAGGCATGTCAAAGTATCCAGGTGATTATCAAAAAGACTTTTCAAGTAGAATCAGTTGATAGAACTTGAAAGCAGAGGAGTATTGAATCTCAGACAGATAATCATAAGATTTTGTGGGTCCAAAAGCCTTTCAGTGGGAAGGCGTGATCAAAATCTGGACCAGGGGTCAAATTTTAACTCAAAAATCAGCGTTCTTGGAATTGTCTCAAAACGAACGGGTGCGTAGCCCTCGTCATCACGAACCCAACGCAACTCGTTTCGTCTCAAATGGACATCGGGAGTGAGAGATATCGCGATCTATTCAAATTGTCAAACAAGTAAAAAAAATGAACGCTGACTGTGCAATCCGTACAGTCTGTATGGATGCTGACGTGGCTTGACCGTACATGCTGACGTGGCAGAGGTGACGTGGCAGTTTCAGATTGGCAGATTTGGGTGAATCATTTGACGACACGTGGCATTATCTTGGCAAATGTTTTGGTGCCACGTGGCCCAGTCATGGGCTTCCACGTGGCACCTCTTTATTGGCTATGGTTTGTTAATCAAAATTTTATGGAGTCGGTGGGGGTCAAACCCGGGACCTCCCCTATGGCTCCGCGCTTTGGTAGTGTGTGGGCTACCACTAGCCCACATGGTGGTCCTTGTAAAATATATGAGTTTAATTATATTTGAATTGAATTAATGTGTTATATGGGGCACATTCGGGCTGGGGCTTAGCCCCAGCCCCGGTTGCATGCATATATATATATATATGACCACCGGTTTATACACGGAGAGCGCGGGCGTTTTAAATGGATTCTAGCCCTGGTTTTATGTGTATTACATATGACCCTGTCTATTCGCATGCGTGAGAGTTTGGGATTTGGTTTACACGGTTTCAAGCGACTGCCATTTGTCACAATTTTATTCGCCAATATAAATGGTTAGCCCTTTTGTTTATGCGCACAGTCTTATGGAAGACCCATGTGCTCGAGAGCTTGGCGGTTAGGGGCTAGCGCGCCCATAACCGTCCTACAGTTTGGACGGTTTTTCGGTTATGTGTGTGTGCTGGGTTTAAGCACGTGTTTTGGAGCGTGTTATGGGTTCAACGTACAGGAGGTGTGTTTTGGCGAACCAAAGACAACAAGCTTGAAGGAAGAGAATGGCAGGAGGCCTATCTTCTTCATTTTTTGGCTGAATGAGGTGCCATAAAAGCCCAGCTAGGGGTTTTTAGACGTTCTGAATCCATTGGCACTATTTTCATAGCCATTTGAAGACTTCTATTACATTTTTTTAACCATTGAAGTTTCAGGAAGCTTCAGGGAGCTTGAAGCCCTCATTGATTGAGGTCATGTTTTGATGAGTCCAAGTTTGTTTTCTGTGACTGAATAGTCATTTTTGGCTAATTGTTATGCTCTGAACACATTGGGACAGGTTTTAGAGGCTTTTGAGAACTTTTACAGGTTTTCTTTCCATAGAGAAGCTCATGGAAGCTTAAGGCCACATGTAGAAGAGGTCATGCCCGGATGAGCCATGATTTGTTTTCAGAGTTTTATTAGTCATTTTTGGGGTTTTTATGTGTTATGATCCCAATGGTACAGTCATAATTTCCATTGGAGTTGAGAAACATCTTGTAAAATAACTTTTGACAAATTAATCCTAGAGAGCCAAGTCCATTAATGGAGGCTCAAGGAGATGTAGCCCGGAGGGGGGTGAACTCCTTTATCATGTTGTGATTGTTCTGAATTTAATGGTTTATTTGCTGCAATTTATGTTGTTGTGTATTTATTTAAGGTACATATTTAACCATTTAAAAGAACATATCCTCACACATGAACATTTAAAAGAAGATACATAAACTTGACACATAATTCATCTTGCATATTTTAACACATGAAGCAAGGTCCTGTATAGTTTATTTTTATGAAGTAGAGGGTGCTTGCATAGAATAACAAGTCAGCCTTCTATTTTTAGATCACAGCCGCATCAGGTTTCAGTTTAGTTCCCTTCGCAATGTTCCAGACACCATATCCCTCCATGAGCGTCTGCATATTGAATTTTTAGTTAATGAAATTCGAGCCATATAGATTGTTGGCTTCATTGAGGTAGGTCTCCGCTAGAGGATTCGTCATCTCTGCAAGTTAGTCTCTGCAAATGAATCACCAAGGATATGGAACTTTTTGTCGAGTGTTGAGCAGTCCGTCGCTCTGCCTTTCGGATCCACCGATCCATCTCTACCTTAGCTCTCAATTGTTTTAAAATAAATACAAGAAAATTTTAAACATGCATCCTCATATGCATAAGAATAACCCCTTTCTCATGCTTCAAAGCTTTACATATAAAAAATAAGGCTCATATATAAAACAAACTCTTATATATAAACTCCCATATAATAACTCTCATATAAAACCTCACACTCGTGATTTCTCATATAACACCTCACACTTTACTTTCCACTTTAATATAAAAAATTTATAACTCCCTCACACTTTAACCTCTCAAGGGTCATGCTTCAAATATGAAAAAAAAAATTAGGCTTAATGAAAAACAAAACCCTTCATGATTTGTTCCAAATCTCATGCTATAACCAAATCTTTCTCACCCATGAAATGCATGTGGCCTCCCATGCATGCACCAGTGATTAACGGATAAAACAAAAACTCACGCTACTACAATCCATGAGAAAACTGGTCGATGCTTCTTTAACTCAGCAAGTGAAGCGTTGGCGCTCCGGGTCAATGGAAAGGTAAGCGTTGCAGCGCTTTGTGAGAGTAGAGGGGGGAGAGCTGGTGCCTAACACTCTTGGAAGCATGCAAAGGGAGTGCTCAGGATTCATAATTTTGAATTTTAGAAGTGTGAGAGCGTCAGTGCTCTCTAACACTCTATAGGGGAGTGCTGGTAATTTTTCAAAATCAAATTCGAGATCTTGCTCTTGAATCTCGCCTTGGAGAGATGGATTTCCAACTAGATCTCATACCAACTTAAAATATGTGAAACAAACAATACAGTGAGGCTATGCTCACTTCTATATTATTCAATGAAGACGGATTACATCCTTATATAGGAAAAGACTCTACCGAATCGGTTACATGCAAACCAAAGACAACTAGACTCTCAACTATGAATTGACTCTTAACATGCCTACAACTGACTCTCACAACTGAAGCTTATAACTGGTGCTTACAACTGGAGCTTACTCCATTATTTCCAAGTTCCATAACCCGTGGATGCCAACAAGAAAAACTCAGCTTCCAGGTACTCTAAATTTAGAGGAAATTCAAGCCAATCTATATCCTCGCTTGCTACTGGTCCGGGCTGGTAGCCGGCATCGCCCCTTGGCAACTGAGGATGATCTGAGTGTGACGCCCATGTAGATTTAAGGGACAATATTATAAGACCCTGCAAAAGGAGATTGAGTGGTGGCAAAGCCATTGCAGGTTGCACTACAAATTGGTTGCAGTGAATGAGAACGAGAGTGAAATGAAATATTTGATTGGAATGCACTGCAAATTTCCAGAGAGTGGGGAGATAAATATATAAATCTTCAATGAGCCAAATTAGAAGAAGAAAGAGATTATGTTGGCATAGATGCGGAGGGTCGGGATTTTGGAGAGATAATGATATGAATGGGCCAATTTGGAAACAAAGCAGATTATGGTGAGGGGTTGAGATTGGGCCAATTGTCACAAGTGTTCATACAGATGCGGAGGGATTGATCTTAGGGAGATAAATGATAAATATATGAATGTGCCAAATTAGAAACAACATTGATTTTCCTCTTGTGGATACGTAGAAAGCGCAGGCGCGTATCCTCTAGTGCATGCATGAAATTAACTATAAACTGCGGTAACGCTCTTCAATACAACAAAATATGTCACCGTTCGTCCTCACCCTCCAACTACTGCAATGAAAGGGAAAAGATAAATTGAAAGAATGAGCAAAGGGAAAAGATAAATGAAAATAATGAGCAAATTTGTTAATCATCAAACATTTTTAAATGATTTTCAATTTTTTTCCTTTTCCCATAATAAAGATATGTGTAATGGTAAGGATAAACTTTATTGATATGTGTAATTATGCTAAATTCATAGTGATTTAAGAGTCAAATCTCATCCACTCTTTAGGTTACAAATGGTTCCTAGCTAAAACAACAGATGTGGCTACAAAAGTAATGGAATGCTCTTACTGCAAAAGGATTGTAGAAGAAACTGAATAGAAATGTTATTTATAGAAAAATCATTCAAAAAATGTCACTTATAGAAAGATTGTTCGAAAACAAATGTAGAAGTTTGGAACTTAGATTTGGGGCAACTAAACATATGACTTTTAACATAAAATTGTTTAATAAATAACCAAAGTTGACTTGAGCTTAAACTTGGTGGTGACAACATCAATACTATTAATTGCATAGATACTCTTTAAATTAGGTTATTGATGGAACAAAGGAGATAAAAAATGCTCTTATAATACTCTTGAAATTAGGTTATTGATGGAACAAAGGAGATACCAAATGCTCTTATAATTCTAAAGCTTACTCTTAGTAATTTGTGGCCCATAAGTAGAATTATATGTTCAAGTATACAAGTCCCTTTTCACTTTAAATGATGTTCTTTGTATGATGACTAATAATGTAGTGTTTCTCATTAGAATTGGAAACTTATATAGACTTTAAAATGTAGCAAAGGATGGGTGTGTGCTAATAGAAATTGATAGTAAAGTTGACAACAAACTATTGCATTGAAGGTTTGACCATTTGAACTTGCAAAGCATGCAACAAATGAACAAATATGACGTTGTCATGTGATTCAAGTTAAAAGATGGCTTGTATGTGTCATACTTGTATTTTATGGCCTCAAAGAGGGCTTTCTCTCCCATTTTGTGGAACAGAAAGGACTAGTCTTCGCCTACTTTTATCAACCGTGTGATACGTGCAATTAGCGCAATATCAATGGAGACCAACGAATATAACTAGGATCAAAAGTACCCTATCGGATGAGCACACTAGAATTGGTGGATATGACGGTGCAATTGAAGAAGATGTTGGATAAGGGTTACATTAGGTTGAGTGTGTCCCCATGGGGAGAACCAGCTTTGTTTGTGAATAATAAAGATGGTAGACTGCATTTTTTCAATGACTACAGACATTTAAACAAGGTGACCATCAAGAATAAGTATCCATTACCTAGGATCAATGATATTTTTTATCAGCTCAGATGAGTTGTAGTTTTCTCTAAGATTGATTTGATATATGGATATCATCAAGTCGGGATTAAGGATGAGGAAATATACAAGAAAACCTTTAGAACAAGTATTTAGCATAATGAGTTCGTGGTAGTTCCATTCGGACTTACCAATTCACCAGCTACATTCATGTGTTTGATGAATAGTGTTCTCAACAAGTATTTGGATAATTTTGTCTTGGTGTTTGTTGATGATATTTTGGTGTATTCAAATACTAGAGAAGAGCATGAAGAACATCTCAATATGGTGTTACAAGTGTTGAGATATCACTAAATATATGCTAAGTTCATTAAGTGTGACTTCTTTCATAAATAAATCCATTATTTAGGCAACACCATCTCAGCAGAAGGAGTGGTGATAGATCCTGAAAATAATAAGGAAATCATGGATTGGCCTACCCCTTAGAATGTGATAGAGGTAAGGTATTTCATGGGATTAGTTGGGTATTATAGAATATTTATAAAGGTATTTTTCAATATTGGTCATTTCCCATTACATCATTATAGGGAAAGGGGAAGAAATTTTTATGGTCAATAGAGTGTGAATCTAGCTTTTTTTACTTAAGCATCTTTTGACCAATGCCCCTGTTTTGAATATTGTAGACACAATGATTTCTTGGTTTGTATTGACTCTTGCAAGGAAGGACTCGGTGGATTTATTATGCAGCAAGGAAAAGTGATCAATTATGAATAAGGAAAGCTAAATGAACATGAGAAAAAGTATGTCACCAATTATTTGGAGCTCACAACAATTGTGCATGCATTGAATATGTGGATACATTACTTGTTTGGAAGGAGGTTTGTCTTGATGACATAATTTTGGATTAAATGTTTATTTGACCATCCAAGGTTTAACTCTATACAATCCAGATGGATGGCACCAATTAGCGATTTTTATTTTGATTTTGGTATAAAAAGAAGAAAATTGAAAGAAAACAGAGTGGCAGATGCACTCAATCGAAGCATGAATACCACGGACTTAGCAACAACAAGTGTAGGAGAGTCTCACATTAAGAAGAGTATTAGAAACCTCTTGAAAGGAAATGAAATTTTCAATTAGGTAAGAGAGGGATTGCAACAAGAACCTAGAGAGAAAAATTATGAAGGGTATCAACTTACAACTGATGGACTACTATTGTACAACAACAAATTGTATGTGCCAAATTCAACATAGCTGAAGCAATTGATCATGGATGAATTCCATAAGAGACCTTATGTAGGTAATCATGGTTACCATAAAATGGTAAAAATAGTAAGGGAGTTGTATTATTGACCAAGAATGAAGAAAGACAATGTTGAATAAATTGTCATGTGTCCAGAGTATTAACAGGTAAAAGTTGAGCACAAGTATCCTACAAGACTATTACAGTATTTACAGATTCCAGAATGGAAATGGGAGAAAATATCCATGGATTTTAATATTGGTTTTCCAAAAACAATTAGGAAACATGATGCAATGATGGTAGTAGTGGATAAGTTGAGCAAAGTAGCTCACTTAATTCCCATTAAATCTAGTTTTAAATTTATAGAAGTTGTAGATGTTTTATGAAGGAAATTTTCAGATTGCATGGTCTACTCAAGACCGTAATCTCGGGTAGAGATGCTAAGTTCACTTCGAGATTTTGGAAAATATTGTGTACAGGATTGGGAATGCATGTCCTACCATCCTAAAACAGATGGTGATATCGAGAGAGTAAACCTAGTGCTAGAGGATATGTTGAGAATACATATTATGCATCAACCCAAATAATGGGAAGGATATCTACCCTTTGTATAATGTTTCTATAACAATGGTTATTATGAATCAATGAAGATAAGCCCATTTGAGGCTCTGTATGGAAGAAAGTGAAAAGTTCCAATTAGTTGGTATAGTCCAGTGGAAAAGCTTACACTTGGAAAAGAATTGTTGAAGGAAAAGGAACATGCCATGATCAGAATAAGGAAGCATTTGAAAATAGAACATGATATATAGAAGACCTATGCATACAATAAGAGAACTCGGAGATATTTCAAGGTGGGAGATCATGTGTATCTCATAGTGAAACCCACGAGGAGTTCCGTAAGGATGGGTACATGTGCTAAGTTATCATCCTGCTATTGTGGACCGTTTGAAGTCCTAGAAAGAGTAGTAACAATAGAACATAGAATTGTTTTACTGCCTAATATTAAAGCTCATAATGTGTTCCATTTGTCTTTACTAAAGAAATGTGTTCATGATTCTAATCATGTTATTGATTTGACTGTGATACAGGTGGAACCAGAGGGATAATTCCATCCCAAAACTCAATGCATCCTAGATAGGAGAGAAACATTGCTGTCGAACTGATCCATGGTGCAATTCAAGGTGAAATGCAAGCATCTTGGAGAATATGAGGCTACCTGGGAGATGGACAATGCCATGGGAGTGGAATTTCCCATTTTCGTTTTCTGTATAATTGTATATGTGGTGTTTTAAGCACCAAGGACAATTTTTCTTTAAGGGGTAGGGGAATGTAACACCATGTTTTCCCCCATGATTGTAATTATTCTAAGACTTCATATAATGTGATTACGAAGAATGCAATTATGTTATTGATTAATAGAAAACACCATAAAGATGATTGATAGGGAATGCCTTGAGTAATAGCCATGATATCACAATATGGAATTGGTGAGGTGGAATTTGGTGAGGTGAAATTGGTGAGGTGGACTTGCAAGGTGGATTGGAAAAGCTTCAATGAAGAAAAAAGGAAGATTCATCTACATTCTAGCATACACTTGCAAACTTGAATGCAACACCTGTCAAAATACTTATTTCTGCATGGAGTCACGTGACCAGCCATGGACGATTAGGGTTCATGGTTGAAGTAATTATAACTTCTCATGTATCTAATTACTTGAAGATGAAAGGATTAGTTCAATATTTGGCAGAAGGAAACCCTTAGATTCCTCCTTCGAATTCATATTTATGACCAAAGGTTGTGTCTAACAATCATCAAAAGAATCCTAAGGAAAATGTCCAAGAATAGACCAATGACAAAAAACCCACTAGACAAACCACACACAGAATAGAGAACACATAGAGGAATAGGGGAGGCATATGCGAGAGAACTGATGATCCATATTTTATGAGCAGAATGAAATGAATACAGATTATTAACAGTTGATTAACACAAAATAACAGAGATACAGTAAAACTGACTTTCTATTCAATAACGAAATAAGATGAAACTGTAAAATGCAGCGAAAACAAGCTTGCTAGAATGGTGGTGGCTTATCTTTGAGAAGAGATGTGACAGTTGCGTACATTCACAAGAAGAAGATTACAATGAGGCTCTGAGGCGGTTTTACGGTGCCCGAGAATGAGGCCCATTTTATGGAGCTACTCGGGTATGCTCCGTACCTTAACACTGAAAAACTTAAGGTCAGCAGGTTCGTGTTCATCCTTAATGGAAGCATACGTGCAAAGGTCAAGATTTTGATGCCTCAAACCTTGCATGATGTCATCCAGAAGGCCCTCATAGCAGAGGAGGAGCTTATCAGAGGGGGTCAGACCAGGACTCCAGTGAGACCAGCAGGGTAGGTCTCTTGTGGAGCACAGTAGCATCAGACAGTAGCCAGATATACATCGGGAGAATGTGGCTTCCAGAGGGTATATACTTTCACTACACCTCGACAACCAGCACCTCAGCATCAGACTACTTATCAAGGACCACAGCATCAGCAACAACGTCGACCGCAGCAGCAATAGTCTAGGCCTATCTAGCAGAATAGACCAGGATTCTAGGATGGAGGGGCGTCACCTTCTACTTTGGGTACCAAGACTACTGGGCCAAAGAAGGGGTGTTGCACGTGTGGGGAGCCACACTACCAACGTGACTGCCCGATGGAAAGGACTAGAGTGTTCGGATCAGTCAGACCCACTACCATGGGAGATATGGGCAAGGCCCATTGGATTCATGCAGCGGTGAATAACCACCAAGCAGAGCATCAGTCGACTGTTCTCGAGACGACAGGTACCGTCGCTGACTAGACCCTTAGTATTTTGATAGATCACGGTGCTACCGATAGTTTCATTTCCGGTGTAGCACTAAAAAGGATTAAGGTAACGGCATTCGAACATGATGAGTTTATCTTCATAGAGATGGCCTTGGGAGCCAAACAAAAGGTTGGAGGAAACGTTATGGGTTGTATCCTTAACCTGGGAGAGTTTTTCACAAGGGCCAACCTGTACATCATGATCTTAGGATCTTATGATGTCGTAATTGTTATGGACTGGTTGGAATCGCATGAGGCGATACTCAACTATAAGACGAATTGGTTGAGCTTGGATGATGACGAGGGACAGAGACATGTGATTGTAAGATGGAACCAGGGAGTTTCCCTGAGGTTCATCTCTTCCTTACATCTATGGAAGAGAATTGATGCAGGAGCATCCGCAATACATCATACGAACCAGCGCGAGGGGAAAGAGATTGTACAGCTGGACAACCAGCAAACCTTTTTGATTTTGAATTTCACCTTGGTATTGTTGCGCCGCCGTTTACTAAAGGCATTCAAAGCCA
>SNQJ01S0299557.1:0-10404 GCA_010110895.2 Picea sitchensis
AGTTTCTTTGACTTGTCCTCTTGTTCTTCTAGTAAGGGTGTTATTCTCCTAGCCATGAAATCCCTTCATTCTTGCTTTCTTTGTTCTAGGGCTTCCTCTTCTTCTTTCCTTTGGATCTAATCTTTCTCAATCCAAGTCCTTCCTAACAAAAGTGCAATATGGTCGTTGTTCTCAACAAACTTAATGACCTCGAATTCTTCTTCTGTCGATGCTCCATGAACAATCATCGGTACATGGGTAAGTCTTCCACATAGAGTTATCATATTTCCTTTAAATAATCCTATTCCTCCCAATGAAATAATCATAGCAGGCTTTCCTAATATTTCCCAAGTACTTTCTGTCATAATGTTCACCTATGTTTCTACATCCAATACACAGTCTATGTCAAAGTCTCATATTCTTGCTTCTATGCACTCTTTCTCTTTTAAAAACTCTAATAAACTGATGTCTCTGTGATCATTCAATGTTTCTTTCATTTGCAATAATATAGCCTCTGATTCTTTCTGGTGCTTTAGCATATTCTTAGTATCTTGACCTTCCTCAGGGTTTTATTGTCTCATATTCATCTTTTCAACTTTAGCAATCATTCTAGGGCAATCCAAAACTTCATGTCCAGTAGCTTTATAACAAAGGAAAATAGGACTTCTACCAGGGCATTTCTTAGCAAGATGTCTCGGTCTTCTGCAACTATAACAAATATTCAATCCTCTTTTTCTCTTAAACAATCCCCAAAATTTCCTGTACTGGGCACTGGGATCACAGTGATGGACCTGCAAAAAATTCTTTCTAGGATCCTGCATCCACTTGTTAGTCCAAAATTTCTTTCTATGCATAGGGATAACATATATTTCACTATTTTTATCAGATCTATTCATATCATATCTTCTTTCTTCAATTTGTTCCCTATTTTTCATACTAGGACCAAATTTATCAAACATACCTAGATCCATTCTTTCGAAAAAAAAATTACCACTTATCTTTGTTACAAGAAAATCCCCCTGCGGACAACTGGATTTCCTCTTGAACCATAAATATTTAAGATCAAGACATAAAGGTGTTAAATTTGGTCATTGACATCCTTTCAAACCTAGATAAGTCAACCAAATAGAGAAAAGGAAGAAGAATGTACCTTTTTGTCGATGTTTGTCCTTGCCTAGTCCAAGTTGAGCCTTGATCCCCAATATTTTCAACAAGTCCTGCAATCCAATAATAGAAAAAACACAACAACTTCCTATTCTACCATGGTTAATCCAAAAATAGATCTATCTATCAAAGACAACTTCATGTAGACATACACAACCTTGAAAGAAATAAGCCAAGCACATGTCTTAATGAGAACTAGATAGCAATACTTACAGACCTTTGATGAAGTTGCAGCAACCTGTTCCAGCTCTCCTTGTCCATCCCCTTTCTCAAATAATCCACCATCAAAATGAATATGCCTTCACTAATAATTATCCCTTATGATATCATAAGTTTGATGCCTCTAAACTGCCTTCTTCTTTTCACCATGAGAAGGCCTTCTTATATAAGCTTGGAGAGGCCCAACCACCTTAGAGATTCTTGGGATAGGTTGAGGATCTTTCTCCATCAGTTGTGCATCGTCCCTAAGATCCATCCTTGACCTCAGATTCGAGTCCAACTAACTCCATATATGATGGGGATTTTTCCATGATTTTCCTCAACAATCAAAGATTCCCTCAAACAACCCAACACTCCCTCGAAATGGGACACAGAGTGTTTCAACGCTCCCCCAAAGAAGGGTAGAGAGTGTTAAAAAATCCCAACGTTCCCCCATAAGGGTGCACAAAGTGCTGGAACACTCCCCCAAAGAAGGGTAGGGAGCGCTGGAACTCCCTGACAGTGGGTAGGGGAGCGTTGGCCTTCAAAAATGGCTTCTGAGTGGTTCTTTCCATGGAAGAATCTTTGTACTCTTCATCAAATGATTTCTCCTTCTTAAACCAGTCTTTGAGGATGTCTCAAGTGTCCTTGTGATGTCATTAGAGACACGACATAAGCGAGATGGCAGTATGATGTTTGTGAAACTTGCGACACTTGCGACCAAGATGAGACACTTGTAATGACGACTATAGGTCATCATTGAAACGAGTAATTTTGATGTGTAACAATCTTACCCTTATCAAAGCACAAAGCTTTAATATATTACTTCTTTTCTTCAGATCAAACTTCTCTTCTTAGCATGGAGATTCACAAGTCAAGTAGAGTAATGTGCACTACAACAACAGATCTACACACAGAGCTTTCTCTTTTCCTCAGTTCCCATCAATCACAGTTTCATGTCCCGGCAACGGAACCATTTTTTTGGCACAGGGGCAGACCCAGCTTTCAAAGCTTCAGCAATGCAGCAACAAAACCCTAACTACCGTACCTTTTGGCAACACCTGCGAAGCAGATGAAGTCTCACCCGAGGTAGAGGTAGGGGGGGTTGCAGGACTCAAGTGTATACAACCTAGCTAGGACATAGATCTATGATCATAGTACTTAACAAAGAACTTAGCAGTTAACATTCATTATCATTTAACCCTTATTCACATCGCATGTAAAACCCTAATTACATAGAAGTGCAGTATTCAACAAGATCTAACACCCCCAAGCACTTAACACTTCAAAATAGAACAAATCTAGAATTCATTCACATTACGAAGCACTAAGATACTATATCATATGCATCTAACATACATAAATATGAAAACACTAAGCATAAATCACATTAATCACACAAAGCAACCATAACATAGGATATGCGTGGTTCATCCCCAGCATGGGGCTACGCCCACCAACTCTTCATCTTCTTTATTATCTTTTGTCAATATCCTTACATGAATAGAGCCTCAAAACCAACTCCGCATAGGAAAGGAGATCTGCACGCACCTCGCCAGATCCTCCTTCCACGAGCTAGGTCACAGCACAAAGCCTTTACATGACCTCTTACAATCACTTGCACTTAACTCTGCAAGTCTTACACAGTATGCACAGAGCATTCAAAAGTATTCACACTTAACTAACATTAGCACTAAGCCATCGACCTTTCTTACATCGCATAACTACTTATTTATACATTAAAAAATAGTCCTAAACATGGGTAAACCCATGGGCCGACATCCCATACCTGTTACATAAAACCTAATCCCAAAAAGCCCAAAAAAGGGGGTGAGATCCCGTGATATCTGCTTCACCTAGCGCTTCGTCCTCGACCAACCTGTCGAAGTCCCCAAAATTGGTCAAACATGACCAGCATTTCCACAAAACCTGATCAAGAGCCAACACGCGGTTACGTTCATCCCTAGGATTTTGGTCTTGTGTACACCTCATATGTTTGATATGGTAGTTGTTAGTGCTAGTTTGGGGGCTAATGGATGTGCGCAAGGAGTTATGAGCCTCAACCATATGGCCTTTTCATGCGATCAAGCATCGAGATCTTCGGGGGCCAGTGCACAGGATTTAGCCCAAGGGTTCTATGATAGCGCCAAGAATCCAGGAGCCAGTGGAGTAAGGGGCCAACATACAGCCCCTTAGGGGATGGCGCTTGGCCACATGGTTCCATATGACCCTGTAGAGGGGGCGCGCACCCAGGACAGGGGGATTATTCCAAATAATTATGCAGAATTGGGTTTTTAAACCTTAGCTTAAGATGTTTTATGGATTTTATGGCTATTTCTTGAGATTTTGGTCATTATTGGGAGATATTGGGCCCTTTTTTACGCCAGATATTGGGGGGAAGTTGGGAGATGGTTACCAACTTCAGATCTATATAAACTTGGCCTTATTGAGGCTAGGGGAGAAGGTTCAAAATAGTTTTATAGTGTTGGATTTTTGAGCCAAGGCCATTTTCATGCATGGAAGCTATTGAGGAGCGCACCTTTGCAGGCCATTTCTGGGAGTTTCGTTCATCCGATTTGGGTGTCGTTAGTTTTGATGGGTTCATGAGATCTGGTAGAAAATGACCAGCTCATTTTTTTAATCCATTGGCACTTTAATGATGTACATTTAAAGCTTTGAACAAAAATAAGGAATCCACTGAGACAAGGCCCGGAGACGTAGGCGATATTGTCAAACTCCATTATCACATTGGTGTTATGGTTTATTGTTGTTTATGCTTCATTTCAGATTTGTGTATGTGTATATGGTTGTTACATTTCATCTCTAATTATTCATTCTTTCATTCAACTTCCTAATTTGTTAATAAACACATGCATAATAACTCAACCATTTTCGTGTAAAAGACCTTTTCAGATCAATATCCTAATGCGGCCCTCAGCTAGCGCACTAATTTTGGTGGTGGTAAGTTCACAATTACTGCAATCTTTGCAAGATCCATGATCAAACCTTGTATGCATACTATGTGACCTAATATAATTCCTAAGGGTGTTCGAAATATACATTTCTTAATATTCAAGGATATTTGGCATTTCCTGCATCTTTCTAGCATTAGACTCAACACCTCTACATGATCCCTCAATAGGTTGTATATTTTCCAATCATCCAAATATACTTCTAGAAACTGATGGATGAATTATTTGAAGGAAGCAATGACTACTCTAGAGAAAATTTCTAGTGCATTTTTCAGTCCAAAAGGCATGACTTTGTACAGGTAGGATCCCCATTCTGTTGCAAAAGTATTCTTGTGTCAATCTTCTGGTTCTATCTTGATTTGGTGGTAGCCTGAGAATCCATCAGTGAATGAGTATGCTTCTTGTCCTCCCACATTTTCTATGACTTCATCTATAAAGGGTGTAGGCAAGGGATCATGTAGAAAAGAATCATTGAGATTTCTCAGATCTACACATATTCTTATGCCTCCTTTATTTTTTTCTTGAACTACCATGGGGCTTATCCATTCTGATTCTTCTACTGGTTCTATGATTCCATCTTCGACTATCCTATCGATCTCGACTCTGACTTGTTTCTTATATATTGGATTTAGTCTGTATGGTCTTTATCTGATCAGTCTCGCCTCACCTCTAAGTGGTATCTTCATTTCACCTAGCTCTCCTGCTATGCCCTTCATTTCTTTGAACATTGTGGGGAACATGTTGGTGTACTCGCACAGTAACTCTGTTATGATTTCCACTATTTGCTCATCCCAATAGTCTCCAATGTTGGCAATTTTTGGATTCTCAACGGTCCCAATGTTGACTTTATTTACCTTGATTGATGCAGCAATTACTTATGATTCTAGAGGTGGACCTTCCACTTCTCTTTCGCCTTCATCTTCCTGAATCTGAATGTCGCAAGGGTCTTGTTCATCTGGTACTTCTTCCTACACATGGTATCATGACAACAATTCTTTCACTGTATGTTTTTTCCGATGTTGTTCCTCTGTTATGAGTTAGACTTTCAGTTCCTTAATGAATATCACCCCTCTTATTTGTTTAAGTGTTGCATCTATGTTGGATTTATCATGTTCAAATGAGAAAGTGACTGTAAAGTTTTGTTGTAGTATTGTCCAGCTCATAGTTCCTCTGCGCAGTTCCTGGTCTGTATACCAGTTTGTTTGGATTCCCTCTTATGTGTGTACAAAATGATGAGGCCATTCTTTTGGGGTGTCATCTTCCACAACACTCTGCACGTCTCCAAGTGTTCTTCTGGTGCCCCCTATCCATCATATTTATGTTGTTGGTTGCTTCTTTGTGCTACGTCAAACCTAATGCGCAGTAACTATTTACATTGGTACCAGTCCTTGATTGTTTCTTTGTATGTGCCCCACCATCTTGAAGGTGTAGCCTTAAGTGCGATGTCGAGAGATAAAAATATCTGATTGTATGATACTTCATCTTCATGTCTTGTTAGGAATGCTTCCAATTCATTGATTCAATGGAAACTTGGAGGTTCTATGACTTCTGTCCCAACCCATCTTACTGTGCAGTGTATTCAAGCGCATATTCTGGTTGAGACCTCATGTAGGCGATGCTTCCAATTCTCCAAACCCATGTCTGATTTGGAAGCACATGATGTGATACTTCTCCAGCTAAGTACACCATCGACAGTTGGATTGATGTAATCTTTAGTGCATGCGGTGGTCCAGTACATCTGGTTAATTTCTTCCAGGTATAAACATGTTGGTTCCACAAATCTTTCGGCTTCTGATGCATCTAGATGCACGATAACCATGTATTCGCCTGACTCAAATGTCATCTTCCTGGTCTTCAGGTTGATTATCGCCTAATTTTCAAATGCCCAATCCAATCCCAGTAATGTTGGATATGGTGTTGTGTCATCCACAATTTCGATCACTTCAAAGTCTTCCTTAGTGCGCACTCTGTCCAGATCTACTGTCACTCCTTTTAGCCTCCCTATTAGTAGAACTTTGTGTTGGTTTGCTAACTTCAGTTGGACTGGTGAGTATCCTAAGGTAGTCTCTCCCATGCATTTCCATGTCTTTTTGGGCAACACATTCACTTCATATCCCAGATCTAATATCACATCGCCCATGTTAAAATCTCTGATGTTGGCATTCAATCTAAACTCTCTATTGGTTCTCCTTCTGGCATGGAGGTGATTAACTATCCTTTGTTATAACTTTCCCTCAAAAATTTTGGTACATCTATCAAATAGATTATGTAATACTATAACAGATGATGGATCCTTAAATACTTGAATACAGAATTGCGGGAAAGTTTTAATACAACTTACTTGGTTTCCTGGGTGGACTTCACTGATATGGTCCAATGTTGACGACATTTAATACGTTGGGATGTATTGGGTATGTTGTGCGTTAGATTTAGATGCAACATTCTTATTGATAAATTCTTGAATGGCCTCCTTAAATGTCTCCTTCTCCTTTTCTGCATCAAATCGCTTGGGTGGCTCGGTATTTTTATTAATGCACTTGTGTTGTACTGGTTCCTGTTTAGCCACATCATCTCCTGTTTTAGCACCTCTGTGCGTCACTCTGTTTCTGTTCCTTCCATCTTCTCTAGCTTCTATAGAGATCCATTGTACGTTCTGATTGTTCTGATTTTGTTTCTCATGTATCTTCCCCAACAATATTGTGCAATCCTCTGTTTCATGATATGTTGCGCGACTATACATGCATGTCCCAAGTGGTAGAGGGAATTCTCTTGCATAGTGCCCTGGATGTTGGAAGTTATGGCACACTATTGGACATATTCCACGTCCAAATCCTCCTCTACCTCATCCTCCCCATCTGTACCTAGTGTGATCTCTACACAGTGTATTGTACTGCAGTACCTGATTATACTACGCAGGGTTATACTGGGGTTGCACAATGTTAGATTGCACAACACAGTATATACTGCGGTGGTGCCTGATTAAATTGAGGTGCATCTTTACCTATCATCATTTCGACTTGCACCCTATATGTGTTTAACATCTTTTCCCTCATCAGATCCATGGTTCTGTAGTGTTTGTCACCGTGGCCTACTAATTTGCAAAAAGTGCAGTATGCATTCTTTGGTATTGTTTGGTATTTCTAAATCATAGGATAATGATATGGATCATGCCTGTGCATCTTGCAAATTTCACACCGGGGTCTTCCTGTCAACAATGGATTTGGCATACTTGTTGCCATATACTGCGCGAATGTTGGAAATTTGTTCTTATGGTGCCCTATTGTTCTACATGTGGTACACCGAACAACTTCGCGCTTGTCCTTGCCCTTATTCTGATTGAGTTGGAAGGTAAGATTCTTCAAATCCTCCTTCAACTCCTCTATAGATGGATCTGTCTTGTGGTACTGATTCTCCTCCATTTGCAAGGCTTCCTGTAGAGCCTATGCTTGATATTGGAATTTTTGTTGTCTGAGTGGGTATTTTAGGTGTGGTAACAAATAATTCACAAACAAATGCCTATGTTGCATGTCAGTCATGGCATATCTCAATTTCCCTTTTAAACGTTTAAATCGTTGGTCAATTTCCCAGACAGATTCTCCTGGTTTCTGTCAGATTTCTATCATCTCGTTCATGTATTTATCCTCCGATCTCAGCTTCTGGAACTCATTAATCAGTAATTTCTTAATGCCTGTCAGTGTCCTTGTCATCCCAGGTGCAATGTTTATGTCTAGATTCATGTACCAGTCTAGTGCGCGGTATCTTAGCGTGATGGCTAGCTACGCAAGTTTAGTATCTTCATCAGTGATTTGTTTTTCTTCCAAAATATTTGCACAAATGAACAAGTGTTTCTCAGAGTCTTCTGTTGCCTCTCCTCAAAATTCTGGTAAACGAATGGTAGGATCATGTCCTGCCATCTTGAATGTTGAACTAATACCTTCATGCAATGTGGATACTTGACTAATTCTCCTTGAATTGGGTCCCTCATTTGTTGTTCCTAGTGTATATGTACTTCATGTTGTCTTCCTTCTTCCGAAATTTGGTTGTCTAAATGATGGTGTTATTTTTGGTGTGTTAATCGCACATGGGTTTATGGGTTCCACACTAACATTAATATGGATAGGATTTTTTCTTTCTATTCCCACTCCGGGACCTCTCGTCTTCCTCTCATATGTTGCATGCAATATTTCCTCAATCTTCTCCACAACCTAGATATCCTCTACCTCCTCTTCTGATCCGGATTATTTTCGGCACGAAATGAGAGCGGAGATATAATAAAGAAATGCACAGAGATATTGTGTATATCCAGTAATAGAACAGAAATATATCATAGATGCAACCATAAACACAGAGATACAATAATACACAATTTCTATTAATGAAATAAATGTATAGAGACTATAAAACTACAGAGTGAAAGACTCGCTAAAACGATGGCAGCTTATCTCTGAGAAGAAATGTGACAGCTACTCACATTCGCAAGAAGATGATTACAATGATTATGTGAAGGCCTTTTTACAATAAACAGGAATACCAAAATTCCTAGACACCCAAAAACCTAACCCCAGGAGATGAAGCGCCAAAAGTCATGTGGGCCCCGCTTGGGTAAGTGAGTACATCAACTTCCCGGGGTCGTAACTTTTGCATACGATCTTCGTTCTAGGTGTGTGATAGCTCGTTGGAAAGGTATCATAGAGGAGATTCATTTTGGGGGATCAATTATGAATTTTGATATCATTGAGAACCTTGATCTTGAAAAACCTTCATTTGGCCCCTCAAAATGGCCCCGGAAGTTAAAACCTGCTAAAAATAGTAAATTTCCAAAATTGCCAGAAATTTATTTTGAGCCATTTGGAAGAGGTGGGTAGCCACCGATATCCACCTGGATCAATCCCCCCTCCTTAGAAAGCAATGGTATCCATTGCATTGAGTTACTGAGGGAGAGGGAAAAGCGTTTGTTGAATCTGCATCTGGGTGAGCTGCTTGTATTACTGGAGACGTCGTGCTGCTTGGTTTGCGGAAGTTTGTCATGAACCTGTTGAAGCTGAGGTTGTTCAAAAAGTCGAGTTGCATGAGGGGAAGGTGTGCAGAACGAATATTTGCACTTTATTGCAACCTTGTCAACCTGCTTTTGTTGGATAGAAGGTGCAGGGGGCAAGGCTGAAGTGGTTGCAGTGTCCTTTTGTTCCCCTTTTGAATAGATTGTGAAGAAGTTGAATTTTGCAGTATGAGATACTACCTTGCGACACTTTTTTGGTGGAACAATAGTTGGAACTACCTCTGGTATTCTGTAGAGATGATCCCCCAAAGTAACAATGAAACTACGGGGTCGAGACTCATAAACAACATGGCGTCCCCACATATATGGTTGGCCCAAGAGAACATCACAGACATCCAGTGGGGCAACATCACATAATACCTCATCCTTGAAGGGTTGGATGCCGTATGACAATCGACACTGTTGGCTAACACGGAGATCTCGTCCTTGCCGAAGCCACCGGATGTTGTATGGCTGCGGGTGTGGTGTTGTCGACAATCCCAATTGTTTGATGACCTATGCTGAGATGAGGTTCTTTTGGCTTCCGCTATCAATAATAAAATGCAGCGGGGTCCCCTTCACCCACATCTATGAATGAAAAAGGTGCTCCCCCTCTTCAGGATCTGTTGGTTCTTCTGGTTGAATTATTGTAGTCGCGACAATAGCAGTGGGGTCTGCGTCAATGATCTGTCCTTTACTAGAATTTTCAGAATTAGATTCTGAATCAGTGTTCGGCTCCTTATCTTTGATCTCAGCCACCAATGACTGTTTTGAGCGACATTCATCGGTGTTGTGCCAGGGTCTTTTGTGGAAATCGCACCATTTTCTAGTGTCCTTCTTTGTCTTCCCGTGACCCTTCTTTTCATGTGGCTTTTCGAGAGACTGTTTGTTAGGGGTGTCTTTGTCATACTTTGGTTGTTGTGGATTTGCAGAACCAAAATCCCATTTGGTCTGGTGCTTAAATTTCTGCTCGATTTTAACAGCATATCGATAGGCAACACCGAGTGATGAGATGTCTAGAAAATCCATTTCAGTTTGGATGTATCTGTGTAGAGC
>SNQJ01S0299558.1:0-10404 GCA_010110895.2 Picea sitchensis
AAATGATCCATTGGAAGCTGGACCAGGAGATGTAGCCCAAGAGAGGGGTGAACTCCTTTATCATTTGTTGTGTTATGTGTTTTCTGTTCATTTATTATGTTGTTTTTTATATGCATCTTGAATGAGTAAATCCTATTAAAGTTGTGTTGCAAAGTTGATCCATTTGCATTTTAACACATAAATTTAACTTGCAAAAATTTTAAAGAATGCAAGTCTTCTTCATTTTTAGATCATCCTCTGAAGCTCCTAGAATCAACTTCTTTAGCAAAGGGGTTTTTTTCTCCTTTTGGTCAATTCTCAAAACGCAATGGTAAAAATGAGTTGTTGGCTTCTATTTATAGACGTTTTTGGCCCTTTTTGCCACTTTTCCTAGCCCATAATTCATTTTATTTTTTTCCTAAGTTTCTTATTAGATATTACAATACACTTTTCCTTTTGGTTTGGTAACTTTTGGGAGATGGGTCACTTAAAGGGTCCTTTGGTAAAGGTCATTTTTTCAACTTTTTTCATATAAGTTAGGATTTTTCCTCCACTTTCTACATCTCATTGTATTTTTCGCTTTGCCATAGGATCAATCCCACCGGAGTGCAATACGAAACCTTCAATGCTGCTATAGAAGTGTCGTGATTAGGTGGTAGAGCCTACCTTTACATAGATGCCCTAGGTAGATCCTTGTTGTATTTTGGCATCCATGTTGTCTATAATGAATTTAGGCTCAAGAGTCCTTGTTAGTCCTATCATGATTACGATATTAAGACTCATTCATCTGATGCACCATCATTCTTGGCCTCACCCTTAGGACTCCCAAAAAATGAGCACACTTTGTTGTCTTTCAAGCTCAATTTGAAATCTAAAAGCAACATCTGACGAGACTACATTTAGGATTTTCAATCTTGTCTAGATTAACTAAGAAAAGTAACCTTCTGGAGTCTTCTTTAAGCCCTTTTTAGACTCTTTAAAAATGAAAATATTTCCAAGCAATCTTGTTTCCCTTCACACTCGCCAAACTCAAATTTGAAGGCATGTTTGTCCGGCGGTAGTTTACCCCATTTTCGGTCCGGATGGTCAATTGTATGAATAAAGGTATACTCTAGGAACCTCTATTCGCTAGAAGAATATTCTCAGGTATACGTTTAACCCTTTTTCGGGCACGAGGGACTAAATTTACGAAAAATGAACATTCTCCTTGGTTTTGGTTTATCACCTTTATCGGGCATGAGGGACTAAATTTACGAAAAAGGAACATTCTCCTTGGTTTTGGTTTATCACCTTTTTTGGGCCTTGGAGATTACTTATGAAAAAGGAACCCCCATGGAGTCCATATCTAAGCTCTTTTCAGACTCCCTAAAATTGAAAAGATCGCCAAGTGACCTTGTTCCTTAACACTCATTAAATTGGTCTAGAAGAACATCTACTGGCATGAGTTTAACCATTTTTCCAGCTTGTAGATTATGGAACAAAAAGGTATGCCTCAGGAGAGTTGTCTCGCCAGGAGAGTTCTCCTCAGTAACTTTTATAATATTTTGGGCTAAGGAGACTAAATTCAGAAAAAGGAAATGAGTCCATAGTTAATCTCTTTTCAGACTCCTTAAAATTGAAAATATTGTCGAGTAATCTTGTCTTTGTCACACTCGTTAAAACAATTTTGAATAGACGTCTTTTTCGGTGTAAGTTTACCCCTTTTTCAAACCAACTAGACTATCTTTGAAAAAGGTACTCCTTGGAGTCTTCTTTTACGTTTTTTCGGACTCTCTAAGTGTGAAAAAACTACGGATCTTATCTTCTCTGAGCTCGTTAAAAATACATAGAAGGGGGTTCCATTGTGTCTTGCTAATCACATTTGCATCTCTGTGTCTTTGGCCTAATGCTAGCTCCATGTTGCTCTCAACTAAACCTTTGAAGCATGCCTTATACACAAGCCTTATAGAACCTTGCCTCTACAACCTGACACCTTGACCCATGGAGGAATTTTCCCCGAGTGTCCTTTTCCTACACATGTCTCCTTGCTCTGAGAATTAGTGTGTTCCTTGCGCCTAGAACTAGTATGCTTGTTTGCGAAGGTTAGGATATTTAGACACTTAGAATTTATTTAATATCTACTTGGTATAATGTGTCGTTAGGTAAAAGTGTGTTTCTTAGTGTGTTTCTTTAGTATGCATGAGTATTCATTTGTAATTAGGAAATCCGACGATCACGATATGTTCCCAACATAGAGTGATCTGAAGATTCATACTCTCCTCGATCTTAACGACCATTGATTTGTGGATTAACACCTTATTGTTCCATGATCTCTATTTAAATATCATCGAGGGTCATTTGTCGATGATAGATTGTGAGAAACTCTCTTGTGAAATCTCTCTGTAATATTTTTATTTTGCATTAATAAACTGTTCCAAGTGACCATGTTGGCTGGGGTCATGGATGTTTCCCCCTAGGGGTTTTACCACATGAAAACATCGGTGTGTTGATCTTTCATATGTGTATATGAGTGGTTACTGAAGGTGTTCATCCTTTGCTAGAATACCTGTGTTGTCGAACATGGTATCCGAGCCTTTTGAAGACCCGCTCCTGTTGTAGATTGAGATCATGAAGCCGATTGCCTCATCTCCATTTTATTTCATTTCCATACATTTATGGGATGGTAGGATTGTTCCATTGCATTTGGGGTACTCATTTCATTCAATAACACTCTTTTTTTAACTCAAAAAGGTTTCCATTTTCCCAAGATACATCCATTTCAATCAGATCCGGAGGTATAAAGCCTGAATACACATTTTTTTAATTTTTGCAGAGTATCATTTTTGGTTTTATTTTGGTTTTGTATTATTTATTTATGGGTTGCTACTCTTTTAGATCTACGTATTCTCTTTTCCCCTCACCCTATACGATCTCAAAAAATCAGAAACAGATAGGAAAAGTTGCATCTTTCGGGTAAGCTAACCAAGATCCAACCCTTGTTGTCATCGAGAAGAAAAATATTTTTCTTGAGTGAAAAGAGGCTTTTTTTAGCACGCTCTCCAAGGCCATCTTACCAACAACAACAACAACAAAACCCCCAATCCTCTTCCTAAAAAATACAATATGTTTTTCTAGAACATTTGATTAAAAGTTGTCTTATTAAGTAAGAGGTCTTGAGTTCAACAACAACAACAACCCCAATCCTCTTCCTAAAAAATACAATATGTTTTTCTAGACCATTTGGTTAAAATTTGTCTTATTAAGTAAGAGGTCTTGAGTTCAAGTCTCTCTTTTGTTACTTTTTTTGAAAAAGTTCATGCTCAAATTGTAAAGTGTATTTCACTTCAAGTATAAAAGTGAATCACTTTAAGTAGCTTTAATATTTTATTTTAGAGTTATTTGTTTTGCATGCAAATTTTCTTTTATAAAGTAACTTCATTGTAAAAGTGATCCCCACTTCTCTTTATAAAAGTGGGTCACTTCATAAAGCAACTTACATTATCACATGGTCCTTTGATTACCATTTATGCCTTTTTAAAAAAGGGCATAACTCTCACATCCGAAGTTCGTTTTCAGTGCCATTTTTTTTTAAACCGCATAACATTTCGAGATATTTCCATCCAGATCATTAGTTTCAGTTTTTAAATCCATATTTTCTGCATATTTAATATGGATTCTAAAAGTAATCTCTTGCTTACCAGCACCAACTACTTCCAATGGAAATCTCATATGGAATATTTATTAAGAAGTAAAGGCTTGTACCATATTACCTTGGGAAAGGAAAATGCACCCATTGATGATGATAAGAAAGTCAAATGGGCTAGTAGGAGTGATGAAGAATGTGCACTAATCAAAATGTCCATCTCTCCTGATTTAAGGTTCCACCTTAAAGAAATTGATGACCCCAATGAAGCTTGGGAAAAGATTTAATATGTGTTTGTTAAACTCAATATTATTCTAGCACAACAGTTAGAAAATCAAGTATTGACCTTAAGTCCAAGTGATTTTTCTTTCCTTGGATACTATCTATCTAAGTTTAAAACAATCATAATTTTATGTGAAGAATGTGAGATAGAAATGGAGGAAGAGTGTTACATCTATCTTATTCTTTCTAAGCTAAGTAGTGCATATTATGTGTTTGTATCTACCTTTTATGCCATGAGAGAGGATATAGGGAAAGCTTATAAAAAACACACTCTTGAGTCCTTTTGTCCTGCTTTGATTAGAGAGGAAGATAATCTTATACAACTTGGAGTGATCAACACTGCAGGTACCTCCAACAAAGCAGCCTTAGTTTCCCAGTAGAAAGATAAACCCAAGTATCCCAAGAAGAAACATACTCACTACAACAACAAGCAACATAAGGGTCCCAAATCCACTCAGATAGCTTCAGATCCTAATGGTGACAAAGGAGAAAAATATAAAAGTAAGAAGACTAACAACCATTGCAACTTTTGTGATAAATATGGTCATGATGAGTCCAAATGTTTCAAGAAGATGGCAGCTTTAGAAGCAAAGATGAAGAAGCACAAAATCAATATTGATTCTAATTCTTCTTCTACTTCTCATAGACATGCACTTTCCAATTCTGGTTTCTCCTTCAATACAACTTCTATTTCTTCTTATGATGAATGGCTTATTGATTCTGGAGCATCTTATCATATGGCTAAGGATAAAGGCATATTTTCTGCTCTAAATGAATGTAACACCAAGAAAATATTTGTTGGTGATGATAGATCTCTTAGTGTTGTAGGATCTAGAACAGTTCAAGTAGATAATCATCATTTCAATGATGTATTATGTCTTCCAAGTATTTCTTGTAACCTTCTATCAGTATATCAAATCACTCATTCAGGTGAAGGTAAAACCATAGAGTTTTCACCTCACCAAGTTGTAATCAAGGATATAAAATATCCTAAGCATGTTCTTGCAACTGGAAATGTTGATGAGATTACCAGGGTGTACAAGTTTGACAACTTTGCGTCATCATCTTTTTCATCAGTTTTTGTTGCTCATAACGATGAATTGAGAAAACTTTGGCATGAGCGGTTTGGTCATCTAAACTATCGCTCATTGCAACAACTATGTAATCAACATATGGTGACTGGTATTCCTCCTATTTCATGTAGAGATGGTGTTTGTGTCGGTTGTGTTCTCGACAAACATCATCGGGACACTTTTGACAAACGTGCCTCTTGGCACGCTTCAAGCCCTTTGCAACTTTTTCACAGTGATTTGTGTGGTCCACTTTCTTCTCCTTCTTTTTCTGGGTGCAAGTATTTCTTAACTTTCATTGATGTTTTATCCAGACGTACTTGGGTTTACCTCTTAAAAATTAAGAGAGAATGTTTTGACAAGTTTTTGGCCTACAAGGCCCTTGTAGAAAAGAAATTTGGACATCAAATTGAAAAGTTAAGAACAAATAATGGAGGTGAATATGTGAACAATAATTTTACAAGTTATTGCACTACACAGGGCATCCAAATGCAACACACTGTTCCATATACACCACAACAAAATGGTGTTGTTGAGAGAAAGAACCGCACATTAAAATAAATGGCTCATTGTATGATCCAATCTAAGGGATTAAGTCTAAAGTATTGGGCAGAAACAATCAATTGTGAAAATTACATATTCAATTGCACTCCCACAAAGGATGTAAAAAATATAACACTGGAAGAAGCTTGGACTAAAATTAAAACAGATGGAAGTCACTTCCGTGTATTTAGTAGTATAGCATGGGCTCACATTTTTTATGAGAAAAGGAAAGCATTGCATCCTAAAAGTGAGAAGTGTATATTTGTTGGTTATTCTTAAGATGTAAAAGGTTATAGACTTCTTCAACCACATTGTAATGAAATTATTATTAGAATAGATGTTAAATTTGATGAAAATCTCTTGGCCTGCGAACCTAATTCAACGATTGTTCCTTCTTCAGCTTGCGATCTATCTTCGACATTTGTGCCTTCTTCTCTTCCTATTCTGGTTTCTTCTTCAGATGATGATGGTGAGGATGAAAATCCACATCTTCTTGCTCACCTTCCTCTAGATGATTCCTTTAAACCTGAACCAACACCAGTTCCACCGCTTCCTAGATGGGTTCATTCAACATGAGAAGCAGTTGGTGGTCTTGTCGGTGATCCTTTAGATCAACTTTGAACACATTCACATTTCCAATGAGCCTCTTCTCTTTTGGATCAAGTTTCAGAGACTCGTGATCCAGATACATCTGTAGAAGCTTCAGGTCATATAGTTTGGTATACAACAATCAATGAAGAGTATTGTTCTTTAATGTCAAATGATACTTGCGATCTTATACCTCTTCCAAAAGGAATAAAACTTGTCAGATGTAAATGGGTCTATAGAACTAAGTATGCATCAGATGGAAATGTTGAAAGACACAAGGCTCAGTTAGTTGCCAAAGGATTTTCCCAAGTTGAAGGAATTTACTATAATGAAACCTTTGCCTCTGTAGCCAAAATGAATTCCATACACCATGTTCTTGCCCTTGTTTCCTCACATAAATGGGAGGTCCATCGGATGGATGTTAAATCTACCTTCTTTCATGGAAATTTGCAAGATGAAATCTACATGGAACAACCTCTTGTCTATGTCCAAAATGACTCTATCCTTGTTTGTTTCCTTAAGAAATCTCTTTATGTTCTAAAGAAAGCTCCTTGAGCTTGGTATGCCAAAATGGAAAACTTTCTTATTGACACTGAATTCTCTAGATGTCATTCTGATCCTAATGTCTATACCAAGAAAGTAGGAAGCCATATCATAATCCTTTTCCTTTATGTTGATGACCTTATTCTTACTGGTAGTGACTCAAAACTTTTAAACCATGTGAAAACCATCCTTAAGAAGAAATTTGAAATGACAGACTTAGGATTTTTACACTATTTCCTTGGCCTCCAAGTTTCGCAAACCAATTTAGGAATTTTTCTTTCCTAGTCTAAGTATGCTTGTGACCTTCTTTGCCACTTTCACATGGATGATTGTAAACCATCCACTTCTCACTTTCATCCTATAGTCAAGCTTACTTCCACCTGTACTTCTCTTGAAGTTGATGCCACCATGTACCGTCAGTTAGTTGGTAGCCTTTAATGCTTTAATCATACCCATACTGATCTTTCCTTTGTTGTTATTGTTGCCCAGTATATGAAAACACCCCATGAAATCCATTGGAAAGAAGCTAAAAGGATACTTTTCTATGTCCGTGGTACATTTTAGTTTGGGATACATTACAGTTCAGGGGGGACTCCTTTATTGGTTGGTTTCAATGATTCATATTGGGCTGGTGATCTTGAAGATAAGAAGTCTACTATAGGTTAGGTTTTCAGCCTTGGTTTAGGACTTGTCACTTGGGCCTATAAGAAACAACAAGATATTTCACTTTCTTCATCAGAAGCAGAGTACCAAGTAACGGTAAATGCAAGTCAGTAATACTTGTGGCTTTGACAAATCCTTTCAGAGTTTGGATTCAAGCAGCAGCATCTGACCAGTCGTTGGTGCGACAATCAGAGTGCCATCAAGCTTGCCAAAGACCTAGTTCAACATCAGCATAGAAAGAACATCTAGATACACATGGACCTCATCATAAATCTTGTTCATGATCAAGTTATTGAAGCACTCTTTTACCCTACATAAGATAAAGTTGCAGACATTTTCACAAAGTCTCTTACATAAGTCAAGTTTTCCAAACTTCGATCTATGTTAGGAGTTCAAGAAGTTTTCATTAAGGGGGGCTAGGCTCTAATGCCTCCTTCCTTCTCCTATTGTGTCAACATTGTAAATCCTTCAATCATATCCCAAGTTGTTCTTAAGGGGGGATGTTAGGATATTTAGACACTTAGGAGTTAGTTAATATCTACTTGGTATAATGTGTCATTAGGTAAAAGTGTGCTTCTTAGTGTGTTTCTTTAGTATGCATTTGTAGTTAGGAAATCTGATAGTCACGACATGTTCTCGACATAGAGTGATCTGATGATTCATACTCTCCTCAATATTAACGACCATTGATCTATGGACTAACACCCAATTGTTCCATGATCTCTATTTAAAGATCATGGAGGGTCATTTGTTGATGATCGATTGTGAGAAACTCTTGTTGGCCCTTGGTTATGGATTAAGAAAGAAAGCAAAGAAAAAGGAAGTAAAAAGATGAAGTACGAACTGAGCGGAAGGCACAACGACTGAGAATGGGTTGAAGTGGTCAAAGAAGCAGAAAAGAAGGAGAGAAGTAAGAGAAAGCAAGCAACTGAATGAGAAGATCGAGGAAGACAGATAAGAAAGGAAGATGGATCATGGACAACTCAACAAGCAGAAAAAGCCACCGACGGATTCTTTGGAGCACCTTGCGAGAAAGAAGGAAAGATAGGTTGGTGAAACCCTGAAAACGTTGGTCAAGTTGACCTAGGGTTTTGGTATTTAGGGTTTTGACACCTAAATTTTGACCTAAGGTTGTCTAAGATTCATTGTAATGTATAACTAAAGGTTTAAAGGACCAGGGAGGCTGGGCTAGAGTTTTGGTTGTGATATCGAGTGATTATTGTTTTGTGAGAGAGAAGTGTTGAGCATTAGAGCATTCTTGTATTATAAGATCTTCAACTAGGTGCGAAGATAAATCCTACAGCTAGGTGCACAGGGAGGGGAGATAGAGAAGAGAGAAAGAGAGAGAGAGATCTACAAGATAAGTGTGCAGATAGAATTGCATTTTTTCACATAATATATCAAGAAACACAATTTTTTGGACGTAGCCTGAGGGAAGGGGTGAACCACATATATCTTGTTGTCCTCTATGATTGATGTTGGATTCTTTGCTTCTGGTTAGCCTGTTATTGCATTATTGATCTAGGTCTAAGATATAACTGTGAAAAGTAGGTTTAAGATGGAAAGTAATATCTAGTTGGTGTGTGTTATTGTTCTGGATCCACTTTGCATTTCTTCTGGTTGTAGACACCTATGTCCTCTAACCCCCTATTTCTACTTTGGGTGAGACTGCATCTACTTTGCAGGTGTTTCTGAAAGGGCCAATAGTTAGGGCTTATTGGTGCATTATTAGAATTGAACCCTGGGTCTTCCCTTGTGCCAACAAATGGTTTCGTTGCAGGGACTGGGATATTCTTGAGGGAATTTCAAGGTGGTTTCCATCGAAGACAAATATTTAGAAGTGGATAGAAGAACACGAAAGGGACTTCACCAAATCTTAGAACAAGAACCCTAGCCTTAGTATAGATGATTGGTTGGGAAAGTATATCTTTACTGATATACACGATATTTTATTTGGATGAATTCATAAGGAGCTATACGAGTGGTTAGCTAGATTAGTAGATACTCAGTTTGAGATCAGATATAGACCACCTATGGTTTGGACGTCGACGCTAATCAAGAAGGTCAAGAGAGTTGATAACGCCATGTCAAGAGTAGTAGATCACTAGTTCGATAGCACTATTGGAGGGTGCATTACTGAGTTTGTTATTGACAGAGTAGAGTCATATAGCCAAGCAGAGAGATATTTATTTAAGGGACCTAGAGGAAAATTTTAACACTTTTTGAAGTTGAAGATCAAGATGCTATTGAATGAGAAGAACATCTTGAAGATATAGTAATTAGATGGATTGAAAATCTAATGTTCAAGAACTCAGATAGCAACAATGACACAGAGTTTGTACATACGTGCAGTGGGAGAACTTTCAGAGAGGTTCCTATGGTAAATCTATTTGAGTAGAGCCACGAACCACTAGCATAGGATGAAGGGTTCTACAGTGGAGAATAAGAATATATATTTAATGAGGAACAGTCAGGGTTCGCTAGGGTAGAGAAAGAAAATACTGCAAAGCCTCGTCGGGAAGAATCAAAAACTTCAGGAACTATGCCAACTGTCGAAGTAAGTACTATTACTCTTTCTTTTGTTTTAGTAGCATTAAGTAACCACAATAGTCGGAGTTATCAGAGCACTTAGAGAACTGTTACCAACAGTTTGGTACATACTCAGTCAAGAAACCTAGGAAGATATATGGCACATGAAATGAGTCTACCTATCTTTAGAGGACATGGATCTGGAGATCTTGATCAACATTGGTTTTTATGCGAAGCTATATGGATTATAAAGCAATTTAGTGATAAAGTTGTTAAGAGAGATCCTTTTAGTACTACCTTGAGAGACTGTGCACTGATCTGGTACATGAAGTTTTTTAAAGGAACTATACAACCTAAACCGCAGAGTGATATAAAAACCACGTTGAGTGAAAAATTCAAGAAACCTGTTGATGGGCGAAACAGTCCATCCGTCAACTGGGAGAGTGGAACCGGTCCGGGGTTGTCTAAATAACCCAAGCCGTTTGGTATGGACCACCATGACGAGTTTAACGGCTCTGTTGGCCGCTCTGAGGTCTCGTAAGGAAACCAAAGAGAAAGTGATCTGAGCTAAATAATCTAAACTAA
>SNQJ01S0299559.1:0-10404 GCA_010110895.2 Picea sitchensis
AACCTAGGGTCTCCAACTTCTCATGGCCATAACTCTCTAACCATGAGGAATTATGTGACGTTCCACATACCACCGAAAATGACATGACAAGAAATATCCATCTAGGATATTTTCCCTAACAAATTCACTTTCCTTCATCTCATTATTCCACAATTAAGCATGGGTTCTCTTTCTCCACAAAGCATCTTCCTGTGAGGGATTTCACCATAAGGGGACCACTTTGGAGTTCATCCATATTTACTTCTTATCAACCATGAAAAAACAATAATGAGTCATATTTACATCAAACAATATTGGGTTCATTACCCAAACCTTTTTGCTACATGGATTTCTTCAAGGGTTGACATCAATGACAACCAACCTTAATCAATAGGTTATGTGAACCCTCCTAAGTATTTTGCTTGCCCTTCCCTATCATTTTGTCTTAGCTGTGCTTTGGGTGATGTTATTGGATAAATCGGTGAATGCAAACATAAACTAATCTCCCTAGATCCACCTGGATCTAGAAAAAAATAAGACAAGACATGACGCTTTCCCTAAGTTGCTACCATTGCATTTACCAGCAAATAAGGAATAGATGACATACCTTTAGATATCACTTATTTATATCTCTGTTGTCCATGCTTCACTCTAGTTCTCTTGTGAGATCAGATCTACAATGACACAAACCAACCAAAGTGAAAGAAACAATATAGATTTAGTGGAAACCTAAACATGTGATCAAGGAGTCATGTATTAAAACACTAATGATTTTATGGAAAAGAAACATGTCACCGTATCACATTAAGTAAAAGTGCAAGATACAGACAAATTGCCTTGATATCGCAAGTTCCCTTTTGGTGGTCCTTTGTTCCAACACACACACACACTTGCTCCGAATTTGCATGAAGATGGTCCACAAAATGTTGATGGACAAATGGAGCCCTCAAGCATTAGTTGTAATAGGATCCTTCACACAATCTTCAACCTATTCTTCCAACAATTCTTTGCTCAATATTGCTTTACCTTTTCTATGAGAAACCCATCATTATATAGGAGAAGGTGAAGTGGTTACAAGGATGAGGATGATCCCACCAAATCAGAGAAGCCAGTGAGACCACAACCATATGACGCCACTTCACATTCTAGAATATTTTCCTTCTAGAAACTTCATGAAACCTCTTCCTTTCCTTAGCTTCAAACATCACCGCACCCTGCCTATATAAAAACATACGGAAATCCCGTGAGCCAGGCATAGAGCAGCCTGCGGAAATCAAGGATTTCCACACTGTGTACCACTATTACCCTGTGACATCATTCTAAAAATGTGCCTTGTAGGGGAAGAACTCAGTCATTTTTCTCATGTAAAATATTCTTTTGAGAGACTAAACACATGCATGTAGAGTCATCATCAGAGTGACCAAAATAATGTGTAACAAGTGAGACTTATTCTCTTTGGAGAAGATGAAAATTCCAACGCTCTAGAATACATGGTACCTTTTTTCGGTAACTTGAGAAGGACCCTAGTCTGATCAATCTTGCGCCAAAAAAATGTTTCTATTGTTAGAACCTACATTAAAAGGGAACCTGTAGGGAGGATTCTTCCATGGATCCACAGATATAATATTGACCAATGGTGGGAGAGAAATTGCGATGCCTTCATATGGAAAGAAGCAGAGCTGAGAAGAAAATCTATGAAAGATACTCGGGAGGCAGTCTTTTACTCAGAAAGATTGAGCAAACAGTACGAGATATTCTAGGTTAAGTTCCTGAAAGAACGTTTTCACTTGGTATATAGGCTCCAAGAAGCTCTAGAATTCCAAGAATGAGTCAACAAGAAATGTACCTAGGATACAGAAAAGATTGCAACACTTCATCGGCTAGATCATCCAGTTACATGAGCGATTAATTTATGTGTCAATACCACATTAGAAGGATACATTATTGAGTTTGTAGCCAAGAATCACCAATATTTTCCATGAATTTCAAGAAATATGCAAGGGGAAGACTGTTGAAAGAAATCCCCCTGTGGATTAAATTTTTCTTGATGGAAGAGGGGATGTTGACTATGTCCCCAACTGAGATGGTAGCATAAAAACCCTCACTTGGGGTAGGGCGATTTTTGGGTGGAGTCATGGCCTGAGAGAGGGGAGACGGTTCTTTGAAAAATGGGGGAAACAACAAAAAATGGACTCAAGAGATGAGTGAGCCTTGAAAAGATCCACCATAGTTGGGAAGTGGTGGTGCTGTAAGATAAATAAAGCAACAAAACAGTCCGAGAATTTGTGGAAAGAAGTTGGATCAGGAGAAGTAGAGGAAAGACAGATGGAAGTGTTGCGGAAGATGAGAAGACAGGAAGGACTGGTCAGTCAAAGATTAAGTGAGAGAGAAGCGCAAAGGGAAAGAAGTCCCCAAGAGGGTGGAAAAGAAGAAGAAGGTGTAGAAGAAAGGGAGAAGGAAGCCAACATGGATCTTGAAGAAGAAAGAGAATATTCAGCCCTGATGCCAGGAAATATTAGGAATACAGCTAAAGAGACCACTCCAAAGGAATAATGAGACCCCCCAAATCAAAGAAAATCACCCCGAAGCTAGTGGCTCCAACCCCGAATCGCCCATACCCCAAGTTTCCTCTATACAAGTGGTAAATTCAATACTACCCTCTTATGATAATTTTGTTCCAGTACAATTAGTTATTCATTCGCATCTAGGAAGTGCGAGTACAAGGAGGATATTGGGATCCCCTAGTAGGTCGCAAGAAGGACCGTTAGGTTTCATTTTGATAGGAGAAGCAATATCAACAATGGTTGGTCATGCGGGAGGTTCGATTGCCCGATACCCATAATTCTAGGGTAAGGGAGAAGAAGATTTTGAGCAACATTGGTTCTTGTGTGAATCAATTTGGAGGTCTAGAGGGACTCCGGATGCGAATAAGTTGGTTAAGTTCCAGACTACCTTTAGAGGTCATGATTTCAAATGGTACATGAAGATTATTGATCCAGGAGTGACAAGAATGCAAGGTCAAGTGTTCACACTTGACCAGGTAAGGAAAAGATTCATAGAGGAGTTTAATCTACCTCAGTCAGAACAACAAGCTTTGTCTAAGTTCCACGAGATTCAACAAAGAGAAGGTGAATCATCTTGGGAATACAGCCAGAATTTTAAAGATGCTATAGTGATCTTAGCACATCCAATCCACTAGGATCATCAAAGAGAATGGTATATTAAGGGGTTTCTACCTCTAACATGGATTTCGTTAACATAACAACAGTTAGCCACTTTGACAGATGCCTTGGAACAATCAATGAAGATTGAATCCATGGCAGGATATCCTGGGAGCCTGAGAGTGACCATACCCCCTGCCGATGTGAATTTGGTGCAACTACAAGGGAAAATATCAACACTTATAGAAACGATTCAAGAATTAATGATACCTAGACTAGGATGACTGCGGGTCTGGTGTACCGGATGTTACACAGAAGGACATATGGTATCAGAATTTCCAAGAATGAGGGGAATTGGACCCCTTTAAAATCTGATGGGACCCTCACCAAGATCCATGGGAGAATTTTTGCAAGTATCCGTGAACTTACCATTCCACAACCCCACCCCATATCATGCTTTTCCAGGGAGCCAAGCAACACCAACAATTGAGTATTGTGAGAATTATTGAAATCATGGGCATGGGCCAAGATAGTGCCCCATTATCCAGAAGTATTCAATAGTACCAAATAATGTACATTGTGAGTTTTTCACATCTACCACACATACTAATAACCAGTGTAGAGCATTGGAAGCACCTGCGGACAGGTTGGATCGAACAACATTCAGGGTGAATGAAACCCCTCAGGGACTGGGAAGAGGTCGAGGAGGTTGAGATGGAGGAGACTTGAGAGGAGGAAGAACCTGGGGAAGAGGACCAAGAAGATGTTATAACTATGATGAGAAAGTCCATATGGAAAGAGAATGTCCTCATCCGAGGCGACCATGGTGCTCTCACTGTAGAACCAATGGGCACGCAACTGAAGACTGCCTATAACTAATTGCAAAATGGGAAGATCGGTTATGTCAATGAGGAACTAACCTCGTCAGTTTAGAAATCAAGAGAGTTAGTAAAGGAAAATTTCCCACCCTCAATATCGTCACTCGAGGAGGAGAAAAGACAGGATCTGATGTTGATAATCTACCTTAGATCCAGAAGGAAACACCTAAAGAAGACATGTATGATCCTTTGAAGCAAAAGTTGTTCTTTAAAGATGCCATAGAATTATTTCAGAATATCCCTAGCCATGAGATGCAAGAGAAACCCCCACAACCCATTGTTTACCCTAATATTGTGCAAGTCCATGCTTCACCCCCTACACCCAGAAACCCTATAGTCACACCGAGACAACCTAAGAAACCACAAAATGTAGTTAACCTTTGCTTTCAGTTGTTTTATGATATTCTTGGGAATGACTAGTTAACAAAAAATTTATGCAATGTGCTATACCTAGTTTTAGGGAATGAGGAACCCACATAAGAAATAATAAGGACTAATCTTCCTAAGAAGAATGCTCAGAGAGTGCAGAGAAGGAAGGTATGAATTGGAAAAGAATTCAGACTAGTAGTCGAGGTAGACGAGTTTGAGATTAAGGATGTTATGCTAGATCTGGGATCTGATGTGAACATTTTTTCTAAAAAGACTTGCGAGGCCTTAGGAAAACCCCAGTTGACATATTCCCCAATCCAACTAAGAATGGCCAACTAGCATTGTATTTTCCCAATAGGAAGACTGGAGAATGTGAAAATAGATGTTGTGGGAGTGAAGACTGTAGCTGATTTTGAGGTGATTGAAATCATGGGGGATAAGGACCCTTATCCTACCCTACTTGGTATTGATTGGGCCCATGAAAACTATGAAGTGATCTACCTAAAGAAAGACACTATGAAATTCGAGGCAGAGGGAATCAAGGTAGTTCATCCCTTGGATCCATATGTAGGCCCCAGAAATATAGAACCAACAAATAACAATATGGAGGGAGAATACTTGGATCATTTACTGTAACAGTAGGAACAAGAGAAGATTGCATAAATCCTACTGCTAATGGATTGGTAACTTGGAGGAGTATACAGTCAGTGGATGAAGATTCAAAACTATCATTTGACAGTTGGAAACAAAGCTCATATGAAATATTCTCAAGGAGATGCGCAACTGTTAGGGAAACTAGATGGGTCAGAATCGAGGTTAGAGAACACCCAGTATATTATGGTACCTCAGGACTTGATATTTTTCTCCTCAGCATGGAAGAAAAGGTAGTAGAGGATCGAAGGATATCAGTACTGGATTTATCCCTCTAGGATACCCTTGCCATATGGTGGGCCAATCAAAAAGAATTACTCAAGAATTGGGATGATGTGAAGCAAGCTATCAAATATAGGTGTCAGGATAAGGAGCAATTGGAATCATAGATGTGGTCGGATCCTAAAGAACATATTGAACAATGCGTGACACAATGGTAAGTTTTGGAAATACCATCTCGCTTCTGGGTTCAGGTATTTCCACACTCATTAGGTCCAATCCCAAAATCTTGGTTCATGCATGAAGAAACCATAAAATAGACTAGCGTTTGGAAAATGTTGGCAGATCACTTTTGCAAGGAATTCTCCTTTACAGGTAAGTACCCTGAGCTTGAATTAGTCCTGTAGAGAATTAAAGAATTTATTTTTATAGACAATAGTAATCAGAAATCAAACCTAGTGGTATGTGCAGAGCATAACTGAGAAATTCAAACTAATCTTCACCTAAATGTAGACAAGAGACTTGTAGAATGTTATAATATTGAGAAGGATTTGGAAAGCCCAGATGATTTAGAAGAATTGAGAAACCTAGACATTAAAGAGACAGGACGGAAAAGAGAAATTCAGAACATCATACCAAGTCAGACTGATGGTTCTTATAATCACCCATTAAAGTTGTGCAAAGTCAATATAGGGACCATAGAGCAACATAAGATAGCTATGGTGGGATATTACTGGGATGAGTAGACTAGTCAAGAAATACAGAGTTTGTTGTGGGAATATGAGGATTTGTTCCCAAAGACATTTTCAGAGTTAAAAGGGATCAAAGGAGTTATGGGAGAAATAAAAATTGAATTAAAACCTGGATCAAAGCCTGTGAGGCATAGACCATACCGCCTTAACCCCAGAGTGAAAGAAACGGTTAAGAAGGAAATAGACAAGATGTTGTAAGATGGACTTATTTTCGCAGTAGAAGAGGTAGAATGGGCCAGCCCAATAGTCATCTAGAGAAAGAAAGGCACATAGGATATCAGGGTCTGTGTAGACTAAAGAAGCCTTAATGCTTCCTGTGTGCATGACCCTTTTCCAACACCTTTTACTGACGAGGTGGTAGAACAGGTTGCGGGGAAATAATCGTACTAATTTACAGATGGATTTTCAGGGTACCACCAAGTAAGGATTGTTGAAGAGGACAAAAAGAAGACCACCTTCATAAAATAATGGGGGTATTTTTCATACAATGTGTTATCTCTCTAAGAAACTCTTTCAGGTTGTAGGGAAAAGAAGCTTGGTAACTTAAACTAAACTGTGTTTGTATTTATGTATATGTGGATCAATGGGATAACTCAACCTTAATGAACTGATATCAGGGTCATCAATAGTATATAATCAAATAAGATAGTTCTTTCAAAGATTAATGATCAGACAATAGCTTAAACTGTGGGTGAAGAAGACAATACTTATAAACCAGATACACAATGATGGGTTTATTAAGAAATGTAAATAACTATTAATCAAGCTATGAACTGACTAATGAGATGGCAATCATTTAGCAGTTAAGACAACTTGAATAAGAGTACATGAAAGAAAGTAATGAATGAAGTCTAACATCAAAAGTGAAAGAAGACTATGATTTGTATTATATCTGAAAAATTTTGTACAATGGAATAAGGCCTTTCTATCCAAAATCGAACCCTTACTCTATAAAATCGACAGGCTTTATAGAATTTGCAAACAGTTTTAGATCCTGAGAAATCCGATCTGAAGAACTAATAATAGAAAAACTGTTTACAAAATATTTCATCAATTATGAATCCAGTCCATTCTAGAACTCGACTTCTCTTCAATCCATTAAGTCTTCGACAAAGCATGGCCTTGCCATATATTTCTTCTATAGTTATGTATAATTGTGTGGCTTTGAGAAGATCCTGCCATTCTTTTCTCAAGTGAGAAATGGGAATATCTCTTTTCCAAGTGATGTCTTGGAATTTTGGCTTTAAATAAGGTCTAAATTCCATATCCTTAGTGACTGTGGTCTTGAACCATTTCTGCCTGTTCTTGGCATGCCTGTAGCAGAGGCTATGGCTGCCTCATTGACTCGCATTTCCAAATGGACAACTTTGGCTTTGTCACCATCATATGATTTTGCAAAGGCTTCTGTGATACCCTGGTGGTATCCTTCCTATAACTTTTTAACATAAGCGAGACAACCTGCCTTTGAAAATAACTGATGAATCTCTGGGTGAGATTGCAAATACTGTATGCTATCTAACTCCTTCCTGAGGGGTAGGCTACCACATTTTCTACCCATCTACACAAACACAAGTCAATCTATAAGACCATAAACCAATATTTCTTATCAATAGGCAGGAGCTTGTGGGCAAAAGTGAAAGACTTATGTGCTATCAAATGGTGGAAGATCCCCCTTTATCAACTTCCTTCATGTGCTGAATTTAAATCAAATGATGATTGAACATATTCAAGAGTGATAAGACCTCGAAACCCTCACATGATCTGCATAACCAACTGAGAATGATTAAGCACATAAATGGTGGCTGAGAAGGTAGGACAATGCCAAAAGCCACTTAAGTATTGATTATGTCTTGATGACATATGTCTTTCAATTTGGATTTAGGCTCACTTGATGCACTGTCTGGAAACCTATTTGAACTTTCGGCGGCTCATGCACATTTTTGAAATGCCATTTTGCCTCCAAAAGTTTGAACTTTCAGCGGCTCATGACTGTTTTGAACTGTTATTTTTCCACCAAAAGCTTAAGCTTTCGATGGCTCTGCTTAAGTTTTAAAATAGAGGTTAGCCACTGAAAAGGTCTTTTGATTTTCTGAATATAATAAATGACAAATCGAATTATTTTTGGGCTTTACAACTTCTTTTCTATGCTTGTCGACCATAGACCACAAAAATAAAAAATAACACTTTGATTTGACTATGCTACCACCTAAAAAATAGAAAGAATGACAAGTTTATTTTTAGGAGATAACATCTGGCTCCTATTGGGGATGAAATCCTCCCTATGAGGTTTCAAGAAACTTTATTGACTCAGTAGCCTTCCTATCACCTAACTTAGAACTAACTTGACTCAGTATTCCATTGGGCATGGAGTTATTTGGCACACAAACTGAAAAATAAAAACTTAACACAAAATATTTACAAAAATAGTTCAAGTCTTAAGAAAGCCTTATGATTTTTTTTTTTGAGAAACTGCCCATTAAATGGGCCACCTGAAACTTCTTCACCTGATAGTATTTGGAGAACAAAGGTATTGTTCTGTTGTACTACCGATATGACAAAAGGCCCTGTCTAGAGAGCATCAAACTTGCCATGTTTTCCCTTTTCTTACCTTGTTGCATCCCATTTCATAACCAGATCTCCTGCTTTAAAATTGTCCACCTTAACCTTTTTGTCAAAAATTTATTTCATCCTCCTCTGATGAACTTATGTTTTCTCCAATAAATGTTTTCTGTTTTGCTGCAATTCAACCAAATTTAAAATCCTTCTGGTAAGATCATTTGGTTCAGATTTTGTTTCTTGAAGGAATTTGGCAACTGGCAATGAAAGTTGGATAGGAAATACAACTTATGTGCCATAAACCAAATTAAAAGGAGATGTACCAATTGATTTTTTATCAGTCACTCTATCATCCCACAAAGAAAACTTCAATTTTGAATCCCATGCCTTTGTATTCTGTTCAAGTAACCTTCTAATTATCCTTACCAAACTTTTGTTTGATGACTCAGCCAAACCATTTCCCCGTGGATAATAAGAAGTGGAGTGTACCAACTGAATTCCCATTTCCTCACATAGTTTGACTAAGGTTTTTTCATTGAAAGCAACATCATTATTAGTCACTAACCTCTTAGGACAACCAAATCTTGAAAATATATGATCCTGTAAAAAATTAATGATAACAGTATGATTGGCATTCCTTGTAGGAATAGACTCAATCCATTTAATAAAGTAATCAGTAGCAACAAGGATCCATCTATGTTGATTACTATATGGTGGATGAATTTCCCCTATGAAATCTAAGCCCCACTGTTGAAAAGGTCCTGTGACAACTGTTGGAAGATTGGTTGTCGTCATTGATGCCAACCCTAGTCATGGGTTTTGGACCGCAAGATGGATAAAGGTATTTGGACATGAATGACAATGCACATTCATATACAACACCCATGAATGGATAGTATACATCATGTTGTTTCTAGTGGTATGTGGCACGTCACGTGGATCCTCATGGTTGAGGAGAAATGAATTTTTGAAAATGACAAAGTGAATTGAAGAAGGATGTACATGTAGGCCCTGAAGATAATTAAAGAAAAGAATTACAAAATAAGAAAGTGTCAGGTTGACCCTAATGTTAAAAGGAAGTGACATAAATGGTATAAATAAATTTCATTATATATTCATTTGATACAAGTCAAATTTCAAAGGAAATAAGAAGTAAAGAAGGTCAGATTTCAAGGTAGGATGAAGTCTTTTGGTGATGTGTTCTAAGGTATGTTATTTTCAGTTCATCTTACCATTTTTGCTATAAATGTTTTTCTAGAAGGATTCATATGATGAAATTGCTATGTTATTGAGAAGACATATCAAGGTACCTTTGGTAAAAATTTCAGCTCTTGATTCACTATAATTATGGAGATACACTCTATGGAAGATAGGGTTTGTGACCAGTCCTGAAGCTAGTCAATAAACAAGTGTTCCGAGTAAAACAATCATAACTTCTTCATTGAGAATCCAAATGACGTGGGACAAATTTCATTGGAAATATTATGGAATGTAGTTTCGTTTTTTTGAGTTTCAAAATCATATGTTAAATATTGAGCGTGGGGCATTCTGTACAAGTTCAGTCTCCTGAATAGACCAAAATTGAATAAAGTCTACCATTCTTTCTATAAATTCTTTTTGGGGAAGATTCAAGGAGTGAAACTTGGAGGAGTTTCAGAGAATACATTGAGTAATATTATATACAGGATCAAAGTACTCCAAGAATTGAATAATTGAATAAATTGAAGAAGTCTCAGGAAGCATTATCAAGTTCTATGTGATGATTGGTTGATGGTGATGATTTAATGTAAAGTTTTATTATCTCTCATATATTCTTGGGTGGAAGGAAGGGGTAAGGAT
>SNQJ01S0299561.1:0-10404 GCA_010110895.2 Picea sitchensis
AATTATTTAACTTGTGGAAGTATAAAAAGATTTTAAATTAATAATAAAAGGGAAAGATTTAATAGCGCAACTGCCATTTTGGGTTTAATAAAAAGGGAAATAAGGGAATAATAAGAATTGGGAAACTAAGTAAATGGAGGAAAGATAATAAAGGAAAGATGGGAAATTATGGTAAAAAGAGAGGTCAACATAGTGAGGAATCTACAATTAAGAACCTTCTAAAATGAACTAAAATTAGCAACTTCATTTCAGGGAAAGTATTTAAAACATGTAAGGGGATCTAGGAACACCTAGGAGGAAATTTAGGAGCAACTCTAGGTGGGTGAGGGAAATGAGTAAATTAATAATTTAAAGAAAATAATTACTTGAGGAAAGAGGGTGATGGACGACACTTGTGCGAAGGAGAATATTTAGTATTTTTTTTTATTAAAACTTAATTAAAATGTGATTTAGGGAAAGTTGGAGGTTGGAAAAACTCTATAAAAGAAAGGGAAGATGAGGAAGAAGGGGATCGGCTGATAGCGTAACGTTACGCTGCCGGATTTGTGACTTGACTGATTGCTTGTGGGGAGTTGGGTTTTCCCAGCTAGGATAGGAGTGGTAGCTCGGCCTTGCGAGGTGAGCTGGGGAGCTAGACGTACCAGCTGGATAGTGTGTGGCCCCTTTGTGGATCAGGGAGATAAGGGGGAAGTAGAGTACCCCTAGCGATTGGTTGGGAGGTACCGGTGAGGTCTCGACGGTCGGCGAGCGGGAGCGGCACGGAGCACAAAACGGGATAGCGTCTTTGGGTCATTCGTCGTTGGTCACAGGTACGCCCTTTTATTTGTAGAGTATATTGTTTAGGATTTACGATTGGATTTTCCTATTGATTGAAATGAATTGGATAGACTTATTGAAGTTCCGTTGAAATTATTCTGAATTTGTTTTATTACTGGAGGTTTATGTGCGATTTTTAATGAAAATATATTATGGCTGGAAGTAGATGTCTGCGATTTCAATGAAATCTTTGGTATGTCATTCAACGATTTTATGATATGTTAATGGAAGAGTGGTAAAACCCCCTTGGGTGTGTCTGTACAAATTTTTTTTATTGGTTCTGTGTTTTATTTTTAATCGAAGGATTTCTGCCCAGCGTTCTTCTTCTGCCGGGCATGCATCTCCCATTTTCTTCGGACATAATTTAATAAATAATATTGGTACAGGCTTCGATCCATTGACCCAACATCTAGCCCCTATCCTTGGTTGCCCGGCCGTATAGATTTGTTACAGCCAGAGGAGGTTAAGGGCCCTGCGTTATCTTGACCGTTAGCTCTTGGTGTTAATACGATTAAAGGCAGAAAACTCTTGACATCTAGACTTCTTGACTGGGGTGTAAAATGATAATGATAAGATTGAGGCATCCCTTGCCATATCTCCCCGTATTTCGATTCAGATGTGGTATGATGTTCTTGCGTTGACCATTACCTGTTGTATCGCAACGTTGATTGACTGTTAGAGACTACGTTTTCTCCTTTTTTTCAGAAAGCAATTTCACATTCCCCCGATTTTCTCTTTGAATTATTAATCTTTCACTGTGTTTTTTTCTTATGTTGTTTAGAGGACAACTATTCCTTTATGTTGTAATTCTCTGCTAATTTCATGTGGAAAAACGCTATAGGTTACCCACAGTACTCAACACCTTCTCTACCAATTCTTGATGTTGTTTTTTTCGGCAATGGGGAGGATACCCGCGCGGATTCGTGCACATAAACTCTACCTTATGTTGTTGTTTGTATCTCTGCGTTTTTGTTTTTATCACTGCATCTTCATTTTTACCTTTGCGTTTTTTTTTGTTGCTAAGCTCTGCATTATGGGGTGGTATCTCTTGGCGAATTGGAGGAGGATACCCGCACGGTTCCTGACCCTCTAATCACTGTGTTATCGTGTTTGTCTCTCTGCAAGTGCGTGGGTGTTCCCTGTACGTCTGGGGGCAGATACCCACCTGATTCCAACCACCTAAAACCCTGAGTTTGGGTTACAATCACTACCATGCCCACGACTTCCTGGCAATGTCCGACAACTGAGTGTGATATAAATTTTTCCTTTGCCGAGTTATCCGTCGTTCTGATAACTACCCTTCAATTGCTGCCCAAACTCAATTCATTCTTGAATTTTTGCCGTCTGGTATTGCCAGTTGTTAGCCGCCAAAATAAGGTTATGTGTTCATTGGTGTCAGTTTGTAAATATGGAATTTAATGACTTCTTTTTAATACTTTTTATGTGGGGTAGCAGAGCCAATTTCTAATGCCTTTATTAGTTTCACATGAACCTCTCTTCTCTCGTCTATTTGGAGAAACTTTCTTTTTTATTTCCTTTCTTTAAAGATGTTCGTAACCGGGCTTTGTTTGTCAATTTTATTGCCTTTAGTTTTCCGATATTCTCTTTAAATATTTCAAAAATAAATAAATATGCATTACCCCATTGGTACTCTATAAGAGATTCGCATTTTCAAGATTGTCATAATTAAATACTCAATGTTTGTGATTAAGAGATTCTCATTTTTAAGAGTGTTATAATTAAATATTTAGAGACTGTTATTTAGAGACTCTCATTTTTATTCTCATTAATATTCAAGATTGTTATTAACGAACCGCCAAGGTCATTATAAACAACCTACATTTTATTTAGTATGGTATATATGTTTTCAACATATTTTATCTTAACTTGGATAAGAAATTATTGTGTTCAATAGTCTCTCTATTCTTTTTCATTTTATGAGGCAAGTTGTTTTTATTGTAGTCCTTTTGTAGTTGGTTTTGACTAACTTGAAGTGTCTTCTTATTAATTATCCCTTAATAGTGTCATTCTGTACCAATGGCTAACTAAGACCAATTTAGATTTTACTATAATGTCATTATGTACCTTAGACATGCAAGGATGGGCTTGCTTTGGAGGTCAGGATAGACGGAGTTAATTGCCTTACTGGTTGTTTAGTTATCATTGTCTTGTAAGGAGATTATTTTTATTGCAAAGTAATGGTAATTTAAAATGAAATGGGTTGTCTTTTTATGGTAATGATAATATAGTTCCATTGTTGTTATTAGCAATTAAAGTGTGAAGTTATTATCATTTTAAATTGCAATGTTATTATAATCTAGGAAGCAAAGATATGGTGGTGCTATGGTGATGTTATGGTAATTTCCATATGATTCATGACCCATAAAATGTAGGGTCCGTGAATCTAAGTGAAATCAATTATTATAATTCAGTAAACGGGGATTGCAGTTAACTAATTGTACATTATGTAAGGTAGGGTTGGTAACTCGTCGTTTAATAGAAGTCAAATGGAGTAAATGGTCTGTAATTGATGTCAATGAGTCTCTTTAGTGGTTGGTCGATGTCGGAGTCCTTCTAACTTGCGTCTTCCGTAGAGGTCGTGGTTGCCCTTTGATTTTGTAGTACTTGGTTGTCTTGCATTGCGTGGTCTGCTTGTGTCGGGTGGGATGTAGACACCTCCATGTTCCTCAGAACAGTTGCCAACCCTAAGACCTTAAATGGTTAAAATCGATGGGAACCTGGGCTTGAGCGTTGCTTATGTATCTTGGATGTCCTAACCATTGTAGGGTAGGATGGATGGGAAGTCAGTATTTTTATTGATGAATGATTGTTGATCCATGCTTGCAGAAATGTGATGTGCATCTTATGTCGTCTTGTGGTGTTCGTCGTTGTCGCGTCTTGTTAGTCATTAGGTGGCGATGAAAAGTCGATTGTGTTGTTTCCCTTGTACATGCACGCACACACTTTTAAAACAAAAAAAAATTCCCACTTGTTATAAGAGGTTGTCATCGTGATGAACGAGACGTATGTCACATTGGTTAAGGGCCAACACCATCGAAGATGTGGCATGGGAACTGTTCGAGGAACGGTTCCGAGAGAGGTACCTATCATAGGAATTCATTGAGCATCATCTCAACGAGTTCAATGCCCTATGACAGGGTGGTCGTATGGTGCCCGATTACGAGGCCCGTTTTATGGATTTTCTTCAGTATGCTCCGCACCTTAATACTAAGAAACTTAAGGTCAACATATTCTTGTTCGGCCTTAATGTCAGCATACATGCAAAGGTTAGAATTTTGATGCCTCAGAACTTGCATGATGTTGTCCAGAAGGCCCTCATAGTAGAAGAGGAGCTTATCAGTGAGTGTCAGAGCAAGACTCCAGCGAGACTAGCAAGGAAGGTGTGATCTGGTCCATAGCAGCATCAGACACCAGGGTATCATGGCTTCCAGAGAGGATCCACTTTCACTACACCTCAGCGACCAATGCCCCAACAACGAACTGCTTATCGGGGAACACTGCATCAGTAGGAGCATCGAATGCAGCCGCAACAGTTTAGGCCTGTTCAACAAAACAGACCAGGATTCTAGGCCAGTGGGTTGTCATCTTCTTCTTCGTGTACCAAGAGTACTGGATCAAAGAAGGGGTGTTGGACTTGTGGGGAGCCACACTACCAGTGCGACTGACCAGTAGAGAGGACTAGAGCATCTGGATCAGTCGAACCCACTACCATGGGATATTTGGGCAAGGCCCATCGGATTCATGCAACGGTGAATAACCTCTATGTAGAGCACCAGTCAACTGTGCTTGAGACATCAGGTACCATTGCTGACCAGAGCCTTAGTATTTTGATAGATCTCGATGATACCTAGAGTTTCATTTCTGGTGCATCGCTAAAATGAATTAAGGTAAAGGAAGTCGAACAGGATGAGTTTATCTTTGTAGAGATGGCTTCGGGAGCCAAACAGATGGTTGGAGGAAAGGTTGCGAGTTGTACCCTTAACCTGAGAGAGTTTGTCACCAGGTCCAACCTATACATCACAATCTTAGGAACTTATGACATCGTGATCGGTATGGACTAGTTGGAATCACATGAGGTGATACTCAAGTGTAAGAAGAAATGGTTGAGCTTGGTCAATGATGAGGGAAAAAGACGTGTGATTGTAGGTCGGAACCAGGGAGTTTCCCTGAGGTTTATCTCTTCCTTGCAGTTATGGAAGAGCATGCACAAGGGGTTTAAGATTTATGCGATCCTTGCATTAAACGAAAAGGGAGTAGCAGAAGGTCTAGAACACTTTCCGATGGTGAGAGAGTTTGCGGATGTATTCCTGGAGGAGTTACCTGGGATGCCACCGTAGAGGGAATTGGAGTTTACCATAGACCTGAAACTAGGGGATGAACCCATAGCAAGAACGCCTTATTAGATGTCGACCTCGGAGTTACAGGAGTTGAGAATGCAACTGAAGGAATTATTGGACTGGGACTCATACGTCCAAGTGTGTCACCATGGGGTGCACCTGTTATTTTCATATGAAAGAAGGATGGGTCGTCGAGACTCTGCATTCACTACCATCAATTGAACAAGGCAATGATCAAGAATTAGTATCTGTTGCCAAGGATTGATGATCTGTTCGATCAGATGAAGGGTGTGACTGTATTTTCAAAGATTGATTTGTGATCAGTGTATCACCAGTTATGGATCAAGGAGGATGATGTCCCTAAGACTGCCTTTAAGATGAGGTTTGGACATCACGAGTTTATTTTTTTACTGTTTGGACTGACAAATTCCCCAAGGGTATTTATGAGTTTGATGAATGGGGTGTTCTGCAAGTACTTGGACAAGTTCATCCAAGTATTCATTGCTAATATTTTGATTTACTCTCGGACGATGGAGGAGCATGAAGAGCACTTGTTCTTGGCACTACATTTTCTGCGAGAGCACAAATTGTATGGGAAATTGTCCAAATGCTCATTTTATCAATCAAAGATTCACTACTTAGGGCATGTCATCTTCGGTGAAGGTATCGCCATGGATCCAACAAAGGTTGAGGCTATTATGGAATGGCCTATGTCGATTAATGTTCCAGAAGTGTGTAGCTTCATGGGTTTAGAAGGATACTATAGACAGTTCGTTGAGGGATTTTTGAAGATAGAAAATTCGATCACAGAATTGAAGAAGAAGAACAAGAAGTTTGTTTGGACTGAGAAATGTGCGGAGGCATTTCGGAGGCTCAAGGATTTGTTGACAACAACATCGATACTAAAATTCCTTGACATGGAAGCAGACTTCTTGGTATGCACTGACGCATCCAAGGAAGGCTTAGGTGGAGTCTTGATGCAAGACAATTGAGTGATCGCTTACATCTTGAGGAAACTGAGAAGGCATGAGGAGAACTATGCAACACACGATTTGGAGTTTTTAGCCATTGTATATTCCTTGAAGGTTTGGAGACACTACCTTGTTGGACAAAAATTTGAACTAAAAAGGGACCATTGTGGACTAGAACACATCTTTACACAAAGAAACCTGAACGCACGACAATGACGTTAGTCAAAATTGCTTAGCGAGTATGATTTCGATATTACTTACATAAAATGAATAGTGAACCGAGTGGAAGATGAATTGAGTCCGAGACAACGCATATTTTCAGTGTTTCCTCTTCAGATGAATCTATGTGAAAATATTCTAACTTTATAGTGCGACAATGATTGGTACCAAGAGGTCAAGGATTTTATCGGACAAAACACAATGATGGTACCAAGATTTGAAGGGTTTACGTTTGATGATGATGGATTATCGAGGTTTAAAAATTAGATTTACATACCATCAAACGACGAGTTGAGGAGTTTGATCCTAAAAGAGGCTCACAGAGCAGTGTACATAGCCCACCCAGGGGTCACGAAGATGAGGGAAGACCTTAACCCCTTATTCTTCTGGAAGGGAATGAAGGAAGACATAGTCAACTATGTGGCCAGATGTCTATAATGTGAGTAGGTAAAGGCTGAACATAGGCATCCAACAGGATAACTACAGCCACATGCTATTCCAAAATCAAAATGGGAGGTTATTTCGATGGATTTCATTGTTGGATTGTCACTGACGGCAAGGAGACCTGACTCGATTTTTGTGGTAGTCAACACTCTGAAGAAGAGTGATCAATGTATTCCTATGCATACAACGTATCAGGAACCTGACATAGATAGAGTTTTCATCAATGAGATTGTGAGGTTGCATGGCGTGCCTAAGAGGATTATATCTGATCGAGGATCGGTGTTTACCAAATGATTTTGGACTAGTTTCCAAGAGGCCTTGGGAACCCAACTTAACTTTAGTACTGTGTATCAGGCCGAACAAGCAAACCAATTCTTGGAAGACATGTTGCACATGTACTTGATGGACCAATAAAAGCATTGGGAAGAATTCTTGCCACTGGTAGAATTCAAATACAACAACAGTTACTAAAGCACCATTAAGATGGCACCTTTCGAGTTTATTTATGGGAGACCATGTTGGACGCCTTTGAGTTGGGATCAACTTGAGGATAGGGTCCTGGTGGGACCAAAATAAATCCAAGAAATGGAAGATCAAATGCAAACAGTAAGACAAAGGATAAAAGAAGTGCAGGATCGACAAAAGAGTTATGTTGATGCACGTCGTGTCGACCGTAGTTACGAAGTTGGTGATCGAGTCTTCTTGCAGGTAAAACTGCATAAGAGTTCGATCAAGTTTGGAAAGGTAGCTAAAATCTCTCCTAGGTTTGTGGGACCCTTAAATATCATGGAGAGGAAAGGGCCTGTGGCCTATCGACTAGCCTTGCCCAATTCTTTGAGGCATATGCACAATGTTTTTCACGTAACTGTTTTGAGACATTATATGGGTGATCCTACACATGTTATTGACATGAGTTCCTTGCAGGTATCAAACGAGGGGGCTCTCACGGCTGAGGTGATCCACATTCTAGATCATTGCATTCGACATCTATGATGTCGAACAATATATCAGGTCAAGGTCTAGTGGGACAACTATAGTCTGCACTCGACGACCTGAGAGGACACATATGATATGCACCAGCAGTTTCCATTTTTGTTTGATAGATAGATTTATGATACTGTGATACACTTTATTTCGGCACTTATGTACCATGAAACTTTGGGACGAAGTTTAGACCAAGAGGGGGTGTATGTAACATCCCACTCATGTGCGCACTGATCAAACTTATTCTTTGAGGACACTTTCTTGCAAGTGATCCAGATTATTATACTATTAGGTGTCTGATTATGATTATGAGGCATTTTGGATATGATGACATGTTATTTTGTTTTTTTTACATAGACAAGTGCTATTGACTGAGTTCTCCTGGGTGTGGAGGGCTGTGGACCTCAAGGATGCAGAGGCATCAATGAAAACCCTTGGAATCTGGATCGAGTCAGGGATTGGACTATAGGGTTTTTATTATTGTTGATATGACATATGCACATCTGATTAGATGTTATGATGATTGATTTTATTTCTGACATGATTTGTTGATGATGTAGGCTGATGATAGCTTGCCAACCAGACTTACATGTGGAGTAGAGGGGTCACACATGACAACCAAATACGTCGAGGGAGAGGTGTGGAAAACAACCCTGCCACAGCCTACTAGCACTCCCACCATGGCTCGAACAGTAGGTTAATGATTACCTAGTTTGAGAATACCCACAATGTCGTGAGGGAAGGTTGCAACAGTCGCTCACAATGATTCTAAGGGGCACGCAATAAGGTAGGGTCCTTATTCCTTAGATGTCCTTAGTCTCCCACAAGATCACCTGGTGGAGTATTGACTCCAGGGGTTTTTTATGTCTACCAAGTCATTCAAGAGGTGAGTGGCACCCTTGGAGCACGTAGTGTGTCCTAAAGGGCATGTCGTGCAAGGGAAACATAATGAGGCGAGTGTCACCCTTAGAGAACCTAGTGGGTCCTGAAGGGCATGTTGCGTTTTTAACTAAAAAGTGAATAAGCCTAGATGGCCTTAGAACTAATAATGTGATAAGAAATATTTAAAAACAATTTCCCTAATAAAATGTCACCCAACCTAGGAAAATGAAATCTAGGTCTAAGTGATACTTGTGGTAATATATATATATATATATAATCATCATTAAACATGTGATGAGAAGGGGGTAAGAAATTCAATTAATTTATAAAAATCAAATTACTTGGGGGATTAATTTTTTTTTAAAAGGAAATGATTGTTTTGTTACATATGCTAATTAAAAATTTATTAATTAAAAAGAAAAAGGGGAAAAGGGTAATTTTATACACTTGCTAATTTGAGTTTTAGATAAAATGGGAAAAGAGGGAAACTTAAAAGAATTAGGAAACTAAGGGAAAAAGGGGAAACATAAAAAAAATGGAAACATAAGGAAAAAGCAGAACGACCAACTTAGTAAGGAACCTTGTCTTTAAGAACTTTCTAAATTGAAATCAACTAGGAATTTAGTAAGGACGTAAGTCATTAAAATGTGTAAGGGAATATGGGGGTACCTAGGAGTGATTCTAGGAATGTTTTTAGGTGGGTGAGGGAAATAGGAGTAATTAAATAATTAATGAAATTAATTTCTGGTGCAACAAATCGGATGGGTGACATGTGTATGGGGGAGGATTTTTCTGAAGTAAATTATTGAACAATAAATTAAATGGGAATTTGGGAAAGAAATCACTTAGAAACTCTATATAAAGGAGGGAGGAGGAGGAGGATGGATCTCTTCTTTCATGCATAATGTTACGTTGTAGAAATTTTGACTTGACTGACTTATCTTGTGGGAGTTGGGATACCCAATTCGATGATGATTGGTAGCTCGGCCTTGCGAGGTGAGTTGGGAGATAGTTGTTCTTTGGTTTAGTGTGCATGGCCCCTTTGCGGTTTGGGGGGCTAAGGGGGAAGAAGAGTACCCCTAGCATTTGCTGGGAGGTACTAGTGAAGTCACATCGGTCGACAAGAAGGAGCTGGACAGAGCACGTGGGACAACGACTTGGAGCTATCACCTTGGGCTACGGTACGCATGATTTTATTTTGGCATGGTAGATTAGTATTGATATTGTGTTTTCATTTCTATACTTTTATTGTGTAAAGAAAGTGTTTTACTTAGTGTTTTTAATCAAGAACTTAAGATCATCATATCTTTACGCTCACTGCATCGATTTGATCTCCTTGGCCATCGATCCTTGATTTTTATGATTGTTCTGTTTGTTTTATTGATTATTTGAAGAGTTTGTGATTTATCTTTCGTCCTCATCCCTGGATCATTAGTCCATGCCTAAGTAGTCGTCCAGGAGCCAGATCGATGGTCATCACTTCAGTGTTAATAGACCTATAGATCCTAATGCCCTTCTTTTCTGTGCATGGATGATGAGCAAAGGATAGTGTTACCCAACCATCTACCCGTGTTGATTATTACTGATTGAGTGATGTTGATTAAGGTTGGTTGTCATTGATGCCAACCCTTGAAGAAAGCCCTATAGCACAAAGGTTTGGGTAATGGACCCAAGATTGTTTGATGTAAATATGACTCATTATTGTTTTTTCATGGTTGATAAGAAGTAAA
>SNQJ01S0299563.1:0-10404 GCA_010110895.2 Picea sitchensis
ATGATACCACATCGATCCATCTTCATGATGTATCAATGACAACTCATTGATCCATATTCATCATATCAATGACAACTCATTGATCCATCTTCATCTATGCATTCTCATCAAGGACAATACATATTAAATTACATCAATCATCAATCAATCAATCCTTTGGCATCAATCAATCACTTGACATCAATCAATCAAACCATTGTCATCAATGACAACATGATCCAACAAAAATGGCATAAAAAAACCTCAAAATAAGTACTCAACGCCTTGAAAAAGAGAAAATTTAAGATAATAAGCCTCTTTGAGGGGGCAACCTCCTTATACACCACATAAATCTCCAAATACAAGATGATTCCAAATGAAAATGTCTCCTTGGTATATATAGGAGACTAGGAGGTACAATTACAACTAATGAACCCAAGCCGACATAAATAAAGTAACATTATTAATGTAATATGCCCCAATTAAGGGGTAATGTGCCACTATTTAGGGCTTAACAACAAGAGAATCCAGAAGCAGAGCAAGAGGAAGATGAGGAGAAAGATCTTCAGTTACCTCCAAAGACACCTGGCAGCCGAGTGCAAAAGAATCGTCCACTAGAACAAATTATTGGGAATAAAGATGTAGGGATTGAAACATGAAGAAGAATACGTTCACCATAACAACAACACCTAACACTACTATCCACAATTGAGCCAAGCAGTTTTGAAGAAGCCAACAAAGTTGAACATTGGATCAAGGAAATGTATGAAGAATTGGATCAGATAGAGAATAATGACACATGGGAACCGATTCCAAGGTTGAAGAACAAGAATGTGATTGGTACAAAATGGGTCTTCAGAAACAAATTGAACGAGGATGGACAAATTACCAGGAACAAGGCAAGATTAATATAAAAAGGATACACTCAAGTTGAAGGTATATATTTTGAAGAGACCTTTGCCTTAGTTACCATAATGGAAGCAATCAGGTTAATCCTAGCTTATGTGTGTTCCAAAAATATCAAGGTGTATCAGATGGATGTAAAGTCAACCTTTCTAAATGGAGAGTTAGAAGAAGAAGTATACATCGAACAAACAAAATGATTTCTGCTGACAAACAATGAAGGTTATGTCTACAGGTTGAAGAAAGCATTATATGGACTCAAGTAGCCCCCCTAGAGCATGGTATTCAACATTTAACAAGTCTCTACAACAACAAGGATTCAAGAAGGGTAATGTAGATAACAATATCTGCATAAAAGTGGATTGAGACAATATATTGATAATTGAAGTTTATGTAAATGACATTATCTTCAAAAGTGATGATGACAGGATGAGTCAAAAGTTTGTCGAAGAAATGCAGAACACGTTTGGGATGTCCTTGCTTGGTGAGTTAACCTTCTTCTTGGGACTAGAGATATGTCAACGTGATAAAGGTATTTTCATCTCTCAGACCAAGCATATCATATAAACATTAAAGAAGTTTAGAATGGAAGAATGCAAAGCAATAAGTACTCCTATGAAAACCAGTTTCAAGTTAAGTAAGGATGATGACTCTAAGAATGCAGATCAAAGACTACACAGATCGATGATTGACAACTTACTCTATGTGACAACGTATAGACCATATGTAATGCAGACAGTTGGACATGTTGCAAGGTTTCAAGCAACATCAAAGGAATCACATGTTATGGAAGTAAAAAGGATATTCAGATATATCAAATGAACATAAGAGTTTGGATTATGGTATCCAAAAGGGAATGATCTATCTCTAGTTGCCTACATAGATGCGGATTGGGCAGGTTGTATTGATGATAGAAGAAGCATAAGTGGAACAACTTTCTACTTGGGTGAGTGTCTGGCATCATGGTTGAGCAAGAAACAATCATCAATATCTGTGTCCACAACATAAGCATAATACATTGCAACAACGACATGTTGTACTCAGGTTCTTTGCATGAAGCAAACTTTGCAGGATATATAAGTAAAGTATGATGAGCCCTTTTCAATACTCTGTGACAACACCAGTGCTATCAGTGTCTCCAAGAATCCAATGATGCATTCTAAGACAAAGCACATTCTGATCAAGTATCACTTTCTACAGGAACATGCTACAGAGAAGAACATCAAGCTACAATATGTCGGGACAAAAGAGCGTATTGCAAATATCTTCATCAAATCACTTGCAAAGGAAACTTTTGAGTATTTGCGACATAAGCTTGGAGTATTTTCATCCCCACAGTGATTCACACGACTTCAAGCAAAGTAAGACAGGGGGAGAGAAACAAAGACATGAAGAGTCCAAGTGAAGAAACTTTTGAATGCTTTTCATATGCATCAGAGATCTACATGAGGAAGCACCATGAGGAGAAAGACCAATAGACTAAGAAGAGTTCTTGCAGACAGGGGGAGAAACCCTAGAGGAAGATTACCCTTTTCCATTGATGTCAAAGGGGGAGAGAAAGAACCAAGGGATGGAAACATAGAGAAGAAACATGAGACAAAGAGAGAGATTCTTTGGAGATGATAGAGGCATGCAGACAGGGGGACCGATGGTCACAGGGGGAGCATGTGCATGATCATGATTGTTTCCATGCTTAAGTGTTGCCATCAATGCGAAAGGGGGAGGTTGTTGAAATATTGGTTGTCATTGATGTCAACCCTTGCAGAAGCCCCGATGGTGTGGTTTTGGGACCCACAGTTGGTTGAATAATATGGTCTCAAAGGATGGTGTAAATATAAGTAACTCACTCATGAATGGATATTCCTTTTCATGTTGTTTCCGATGATAGGTGGTACGCCACGTGGTTCCTTACGGTTGAGGATTTATGGCCTTGTAAAGTTAGAAGCCCCAAGGAATGGTCAAGAAGCCCTTAGTTGGTTACAAGTCTTTAATAAAAGGGTAAAGTAGTTGTAACAAGAAAGTCTAGAAGCTCTTAAGTTTAAGGAGAGAGGTTACTTGAAAAAAGTAGAAATACACCTCAAGGAATCATTAACAAGCACATTCAATCACACATTATATTGAACATCTTATAGTGAACTAGTGATCTATTTGTCAAGTTAGCGAAAAAGAAATATGAGGTAGTGACAAGAAAGGAGTGTGGGAGTTTCGGGGTTACAAAGGAGAGCAAAGTTTGCTAAAGAAACCCTAGTTTGGTAGGACCCTACGGGTCAGACCACTAGTGTCTTGCTAGGCACCCTCACCGGTTGCTTAGGGATCATCACCCGAGGCCTCGCGTGATAGGATGTCTTAGTCCCACGAGTACATGAAAATTTTTGGGGTTATGCTGATATCAGGTCCCAGAAGTCAGAAGTGAGACTACAGGTCATATCTATTGTGCTTCAGGTCAGCTACAGAGGTATTGGTATGCTTTTGTACTTATTGTGATGGTTATACATGGTTATGGTTTGACACATGCTTGAGGTATGTTTGGTTTGGCACATGATTGAGGTACATCTTGGCTACATGGTTGATAGAGGTATATTCTTGTATCTAGTTATGGTATGACTGTTAAGGTTCAATTTTAAGATGTGGATGTATGGTTGAGGTATACACTTGATGAATGGTGGTATATGGAGGAGGCATATTGTTGGGCCCGTGATATGATTGATTTCATGACGTTAATTAGATCCTTTTTGGCCGAATATGTATATGTGTTTTCCTGTTTTGAAGAGATTTTGTGTCAAATCTCTATGATTCACACCAGGTATGCATAATTCATGTTTTGTGATGATTTTGAGTATAAATCAACATGTTTTTATGATCCCAGGAAACTAATTCATGTTTTGTGTGTCACAGGGAAAAATTGCAACTTTTTTTTGCATCAGACACTTCGTTTGGTACTCCATCCGGCACTCAGTCTGGTACTCCATCCGACACTTCGTTCAACACTCCATCCAACACAAAAACCATGGGCGATTTGGCAGTTAACATATTGGCGGCTAGCGATGGGTGAATCAAAGACATGGGTTTTGCTTGTGCTCGTGGCCTCCAACGACTGAGCTTCTGACAACTTGATTTGGGTTGTTATACTGGGTGTTTATTGGCTCACTTAGTTTCTAGAAGCCATTGGTTGTTAAAACACATTTAATGTAATTTGTTGTTTTTAGAGGAGGTCGACCCTCCCAGTGGTCGACCTCTCAGCTTGTAAATCTATAAATACCACCTCAGTGGTCATACAAATGGTTAAGGGAGAAAATAGACAGTTCATCTCTGTTTTGTTATTTTTCATACATTTTGCTAAAAACTGTGTAAATACTGTGTTTTGGGTTTTAATGGTGAATTTGTGTTGTTGAAGCTCGTGGTTCGTCTTTGAAGAGTAGCCACGACTTGCTGGGGGGCCCACCAACAGTTTGGGTGAATATTTAGTTAGTATGCTTGTAGATTTGAGTAGTGTAATAATCATTTTGTCTATTTCCTGTACATGAGTTTTATTCTCTTTATTTTTTGTATAAATTGTTTTTAAGATTTAATTGTCTTAGTTCAGTTTTGCAGGTTATTATGGAGGCTAGTGTTAATATGCAATGATCTTTTAGTTAATAAGAAATGAACTTGCAAGTTCTTAGCTACTAACCCTGTGTAATTAGATGATAGCTAGGTTTTCTTTATGCTGAAATAGAGTATAAAAATAGAGTTAAAACAAAGTTTCTAGTTTCTTAGGCAAATTTCGGTGGATGGATAATGTTAGTTCTAGTTTCTAATTTTTAGTTTGCTTATCTAATTGCTATTTAAATTTGCTTATCTAGTTGTTATGTAGTTTGCTTATCTAATTGCTATTTAAATTTGCTTATCTAGTTGTTATGTAGTTTGCTTATTTAATTTCTTGTCATATGTTGTTTTAAGAGTATTTCTTCATTTGCAATTTAATTTGTTAAAAAAGAATTAGTCTCATTTATTTAATGCAATTTCCTTTTCTAGATTTAGGTTACAATTTTCATTCAAAGTTGATTATCAAGTTTAGTTTTGAATCTAAGTAGTGTGAATTTACTTATATTACTATAGATTGCATTTGAATTTCATAGAATAGTGTTTTTATATTGTTGATGATTAATGCATAATTGAATAATCACATGGATATGCAGGATAGTTGATGTTGCTTCTATAATGGCTAAGTTCTCATTGGATTGCCTAATTCTCACTTTTCACTTTGCTATCGAAGTCAACATTGAGTTTATTCCTCTTGAATTATCATTCATTGTTAAGTGCCATCGTGATATTATAAGACACCGGAGACATAACCATCAACACTATGTTTGAGTTTTCTTGCTTTCATAGATAGTTTCCTTGCTTTTGTAGATTAGAGAATAAGTTTCTTGCTTTAGTAGATTAAAGCATAGTTTGCTTATCATAGATTAAAGAGTAGTTGCTAATTACTTTTATTGTCATAATGCTTTCAATTGAGTAGATTAAGATTTCTTTTTTATAAATTAGAAGTAGTTGTGAAGTTTAATTTAAGAATAGAGTTCACTTGCTTCTTAGCTTAATTAGTTGCTTATTGAGTAATCTTAATTAGTTTACTTGTTGTAGAAGTTACCATAGGTTAGTTAGTTGATTGCTTGCTTGTTTACTTGCTTTAATATGGTAGTTGCTTACTTGTCTATTTGTGCTTTGATAGGGTAGTTGCTTGTCTATTTATTTGCTTTCATAGGATGGTTGCTTATTGAATTTGAATAGGTTAATTAAAGTAGTTTGTTGTTGTTATTGCTTATTAGGTAGTTTGTTTTTGCTTATTGTCATGATCCAGTTAGTTTGCTTTAAGTAGGGTTTTTATTTGCTTTCTTAGAACTATCCATCAATCATTTGTTCAAAGGTTACTTAGGGTACATAGTTTAAGTTTCTTAGTAGGGTTTGATCATTAGTAATCTTTGCTTGAATAAATCAGCTTTTAAATATAATGTTTCCTTAGTTAGACTATACTACCAGCCTTTCTACCTTGGCATATATATTTCTACAACTCTAAGTTTACTTACCCCGGGTTGACAATTTAATTGAGGGTTTTTAGTGTTTTTTAGTGCCTATAGAACACCCATCACATATGTTTGGGTTCTTTGAGGCACTTCGTTGATGATATGATATGGTATATGGTACTAGTTTTATATGTGGTTGATTATATAATACATGTTATATGATGTTATGGTATCTACATTTGGCATATCTTATGGCACATGATTGATGCATGTTATACTCCATTTGTTGGTACACAGTTGATGCATGGTATGGTACAAGTTTTGTATAACATGTTGATGATACAATGACATCTATAGGTTGATGGTATAGTGATAGTGACAGAGGCAGTGACAATGGTAGTGACAAAGATATTGATAGTGATAGAGACAGTGACAATGAAAATGGTAGTGATAGTGGTAGTGATAGTTGGTCTACATTTATATTTCAGGGCGGCAGGGTGGGGCAAGGAAAGGGGGTCGTAGCCTCCTTCCGGTTGGTGTCGGAGAACACAGGGAGTTGGAGCTTCCTTTAGATTGGAGCTCGAGAATCATGGGGTTGTAGCCTCCTTCTGGTTGGAGCTAGAGAATTCAGGGAGTTGTAGCTTCCTGCAGGTTGGAGCCTATAAATAGGGGGTCATAGCCTCCTTACAGTTGTAGCTGGAGAATCAGGGAGTTGGTGCTCCCAATGAATGTAATATTTGATATATAAGAAAACATTATGTGGTTTTCTCCCATTTGGGTTTCCACGTAAATTCTGGTGTACTATATTTGATGTGATGTGATGCTTCTTATGTTTATGTGCTCATTAATGATATATGACTGACTGATACATTGATGATATACTGCTGATTAAATTGAAGTTGATATATTGTGGTTAAAAGTAATAAAAGTGCTCATATTGATTCCCCCCTCTCAATATTCCAACACATGTACATAAACTTTATGGCATCGTCTTACTCCTTTGACTTATCGACCTTCAACGACTGTAACCATGAGATCCTTCATGGGGTATACAAAAAGATTTAGTTGTTTTGAGAAGTTGATATCCACAAAATTGTGTGTATTTCCAAAGTCTACTAGGATTATGGTATTTTTATTCTTTATGCTTCCCTTGAATTTTAGGGTCCTTGGTTCCACTCTTCTTGTTATTGCCGCAAGTGATATCATGGGTTTTTCATTTCGACTGTTGCAACCACTACCATTATTCCTTAGATGAGGTGGAGTATATTGTATTGTAGGTGGTTGCACTTCTTCCTTTTGGCTTATAACCTCATTAAGGACCCTTGATCCTTTTTCTTGACAAATTTGCTTAGTGCACATGATTGTTGTCGATGACAACTTTGGTGAGTTTTTTTTCATGTTATATTCTAACATGTCTTCTTCAACGAAAACCTCTACTTCCTTCCCATTTATAATTTTGCAATGATATGAGTGATTGGTTGTACATCTATGACTTGGAATCCAGTTCTTACCACATTTATGACATTTACTTTCCTTCCTTTTTCCCTCTTCGTCAAAGTCACCGATGAAAGTGAAAGTGTCTAATTCTCTTTCAGGACCATACTTGTACGATTTTGGATTGATGCATTTTTGCCCATGTGACCACTTGTCCCTACAATATCTACACTTATTTACCCATTTCTTATCTGTATCTTGGCGACGATATTTGTCATCATCCCTCATGTGGGGTAGTGTATACTTGTTGATTTTATTGTTTTGTTCAATTAATCTTGTTGATTATTTGATGTCTTCAATAGTTTTGGGATTCCATAGTTTTATTTCATTATGGATGCAATCCTTCAACCTATAGATGTACATTTTTAACAATTGATCAACTGAGAATCCAATTTGTTTTATTCCTAGAACTTCGCATTCATGTGTATAATCATTTAAATTTACTTTTTGCTTTAGATAAACAAACTTGGTGTAAAGGTCATCCTCTTATTCACCATGGAACCTCTTTAACAATGCAATGGTAAAGTTTTCCCAATAGAAAGAATGAATGTCACATTTCCTAGACCACCATAAGAACCAATCATAAGCTTCTCCTTCTACATCATTGCAGGTGTTGGAGCCGCCCTTGTTTTATTTTTACCTTGCATGATGTTCAATTTTTGATACTTGAAATCTAAAGTCGAATTTATTTTTCCTTCTGAGATCTTAAAACTCTGAAATCTTGTGGCCTGGACAACAATGCCTTTCCCACTTTCAAAACAGATCCATTTTCGCAAGTATGTTCGCGCTTTTGTTTTATTTCGGGGTCTCGCAAGTCGGATACTTTAATCCTTGAGTTCATACGTCCCGAGTCACAAAACAACGAGGTAATTAAAATTTCGCCCAAGGCATTAACTAGGGTAAAACTTTTAACTCTTGAGTAGACATTATCGGGAGTTCGCGCCTCGACGTTCGTCAAACCTAAGTTTTTTGTTTTACAGCCTCGAGAGTCGAGGACACGAGGTACTCGTGGGGTAACCTTAGTAAAAGACCAACCATCGTTAAATTTTGTTCTCGGCGCTTCGTCACTCGGCACTTTCTTTCATAAAGTTAAGACGTCTAAAACCCCGATTCACGAGGTTGCGACATGGTTATAGTAAGACTAATTAGTAGCCTAATCTAAGATTTTCTTCCCATGATTTGAGCCTTAATTATCGCCATTTCGCAGTTTCGCGACTCGGCATACCATTCTCCCAAAAATTTATCTCTGAAGTTCCGAATCACGATATGGCAAATAAAGTGATTAGAAAATTAATGACGCTCCAAATCGTGATTACTGTTAATTAAACCAAAATCGGCCCTTGCAGTCTCGCGAGTTGAAGAGTCAAAATGTTAAAAGGAAATTCACGATCCAGCGAACAACGAGAAAATTATTTAAGTTGCTAAGATTTGAAATTTTAAAATAAAACGAGATACGTCCCGCGCATCGAGGTTTGCACATTTCACGAGGTAGCTACTTGCCCTCCATACCCCAACTACCTGTCAAGCCACCGAACATTGATGACATTAATGAAGAATTAGGGTAAATCCACGAATAAATAAGATCGGATTTACGCAATAAGTTTGTTTCTAATTGCGATTTGACAGACTTATTTCAAATATATACGGGAGTTTCATTTTATTTTAAACATTTTTCATAAGCACACAGAGCTCACCCTTCTCCGAGTGAACTAATTTCTGCATGTATACACAGGTCTATCGTAGAAGAGCGAAAACTCAAGTTTCAGCCATGGCTCCACGGAAAGCTGCGAAGGCAAATGTCGAGATTGCAGCGCAGGGTTCAGACAATGTCTCTGATACTTCACCTCGGACTGGCGGTTCAGTACCTAGCTGGTCGTTTGTTTCAGATATTCTGCAATCTGAGTTGGTGAATTATTAAGATTCCGACGACAATGATAACGAAAAGGACGACCTGAACACTAAATACAAAATAGTTGTTCAATTTGGAATGCACCAGGTTGCAACGAGACCACGGTTGCTCCCATACTATGACATGATCCGATGGGCGTTGGATCATATAGACTTACCCACCAGAACTATCATAAACGACCAACGGGTCGCGGTTGGGACTTTTAGACCAGAGCATATTCAAACCATGTATAAGCTCCCGACAACATATGAATACACATATGATGTTGATTTCCTGGAGGGATTCAAAGAAAAGAAGTGCACTCAATATGACAAAACCATGCCCGGTTTGATAAAAGACTGGGTTTCGCGCTCCGCGAAATTCAGATCAAATGACCAGGGCGTGTATTCAATTGCTTCGCTGGAGCCACAGTATATGTATGTGACAATGATGACATGCCGACTATTCGGAAAGGAGGATACATCACATTTCTACATTGCGTGGGTACATCTCATATTTCGGGTAGCAGAAGGTTGCTCATTTAATTGAGCAAAGATACTCTCGGACAACTTTTTCAACCAGGTCACTGAGTATCGGGAGCAGAAGGCAAGCAGGAGACCATCTTCATTTTTCATGTCCGCATATATCATGGACGCGATATGTTCCATGACACCGTTCCCTTTGATGAGTTGGGCTTGGAATCCAACCCAAGAACAACCTGTACATGAGTATCACGACAAACTGTGGGAAAATAAAGCAAACAAATTTATTTATGAAATTTTCAACTGGGTGATGGTGCCCCTGCACATCACCATTTTTTGTCGTTCGCCACCTCGCATCTCGGATAGAATTGCTGCAAATCTGAGTGGTATCGCAGACTGGTACGTAGAAGCAGAGTTTTCCTATTTCAGAGTGTTCAGAGCTGTTGTTCCCCCTCTTGCGCTACCGTTGTTCATCCCTGACAAGCTGGCCTGGCGAGATTGCCTGTCAAACAGTGATTGGTGGGGTGAGTAAAGAGCTCAAAGCATCTTCGAAGAAGGTATGGCCGTTTTTCCCAGTTCGGCTAAATTCTTATTCTTTATTGGATTTCGGGCATGCTAAAGCCGAGGATGCAGCCCTGGAAGACCTGAGTTTGGT